>JANTPZ010076358.1:1024-28002 GCA_025593235.1 Vachellia pachyceras | reverse complement strand
CTCTCGCTTATTCTCTCTCTCCTGTGCCTCGCCGCCACGCTCTGAGGATCCTTCGATATCTTCACGTTCCTTCTCTTAGGAGGCTTGATGGATTCTGGATCTATGTGAATGGGTTGCATCACCGCTATACGAAATATCATCTCTCTCATGGCCGCCATGGAATTCTTCTTCTCCGAAGACGAAGAAGAAGAAGAAAGAAGCATTGGGAGCAGTATCAGTTATAATATTCCTGAATCCAACGTCTTTACTGGGTTGGTTAATTAGGTTATGCGGTGTAGTCACGAGTTGTGGGATTGAATTAATAGTGTTGGTCACGAAGGGAATATTATTATTAGGTGGAGGAGGATGATTAATCATGTTACTGGAGAGTATGGGCATAGTGATGGTGTTGGTGGTGGTGGTGGAGGATGAGAAGGGAGGCTCTGATGGGCAAAAGGGTTCAGAGAATTCAGGAAACTTTTCCATCTGCATCATCATGGCCATCATGTCCACGCTTCTGCTGTCATCCACTTCCATGAGCGAAGTTTTCTCGGAGAGACAAGAGGGAATGGAAGAAGGAAAAGAGAGAAGCAGCTAGCAACAGGTTAAGAAGCGCTCGATTTGAGGACACAGAGAATGGGAGGACTGAGAAATAATCGGGTCAGGAAAAGTAGGGTTTCTATCAGAAACAAGGCACAGTGGAGAAAAGGAAGATAGATAGAGAGACGACACGGCAAGACAAAGAATATATATAATATACAGCAGAGAGGATTGACAGATAGATGACTGTCACTGGAACCGACCAACACTGTAAGTGGAGCTGGGCTTTTTATAGCAACTTGAGAGGCAAATATTATAATCTAAGAAGCTTATTAATGATTACCGAGTTAAAATCTTTAGTTATTATCATCACGATGGAGAGAGCCCATGATGTGTGGGGTTAGCCCGTAATGGGAAGGGTGGGATCTAGAACCATTGATGATGTAGATTTGGGAGAGGTCAAATGGAGATGAAGGGTTGAGATGGGAGGAGGAAGAAGGAGAGAGGACCACAGCGAGAAGCAGAGGTGGTGGGGTAGATGTGGATTGAATGAATGGGGATGGATGGATGCTGGTGCATGAACCAGATTGCTTCAAAGTATATATGCGACCCTTTTGACTGAAAAGGAGTTTGCTTTGTTTTCAAAATTTTCACTTTACAATAAGAACCCCACAGTTACATGACATTTGTCAGAATCCAATGGGTTTTCTTTAAAAAAAAGAAAACACACACAAACCTGGCTATAATGTTCCATCGGGATGAGCTCCGTCACCGGCAAAAGGTGGCGTAAGGATGAGATAGAGAGAGAATGAAGTGGACCCCATTGTATAATTGGAAAATTTGGAATTGATTATTGTGATGAGAATATTTTAGTGTCTTAAACACTACCCATATCTATTCTTTTTTTTTATCACCGATATCCAGATCTTATCATTAGAAACCTGATTAATCTATCTTGACCTGACTAAGGTCTCTTAAAAAGCTAAGAGTTACTCAAAAAGAGTTTTTTCAGATCCAAAGATGAAACCGATACCTCTAGTTAAGGGATTAAAGTATCTACTACTTCCACCAACCCATCGTTGGTGACATGATATCTATATCTGTTCTGATGAATTATTTTACAAGTGCAATTCACGTAGGGTGAATAAAATTGAATTTGAAATGAGTGCAGAAAAGGGTAATAAATTGGGAAGGAAGAGAATAGAATTCAAGTTGGGGTTAGATCCTAAAGAATCACATCTCATCAGTGGGCACGCTGTTCCAGGAGGATTGGGAGCTTGCGGTGGAGAATTTATTGATTTACTGGGGATCCTCCTATACATATACATATATATATTATGATACTGAACTTGTTATTACTTCTGCAATTGCATGCATGGTCTTCATCATGTTTTACTGGCATCAATCAAGCATTAATTTTTTTTTCCTATTTGCTTGGTAATGGTAGCAAGCTTTATGTTAGTTAGTTGCTTTTCAGTATTCATAAACAGATGCAACTTAGTTAATGCTTCGATGATGACTTTAAGTATATAAAATATAAAGTCAATATCAACGTACTGTATGATTTGTACGCACCGTCCATATCTATCTAAGCTACTTCTTCCTGATCAATCCGTTTTGTACCGAAGTCCGAAAATATGTTCGTGCGCATGCCATCACTTCAATTCCCTTCATTTTCTTTACATGATCATTGATTTTTATATGCATTCCTCCGACCCATATGAACAATTAGGAGCATATTATATATAAATATTTTTTTTACATTTGTTTGGAATCACTAGCAAGTAATAATCATGCAGATACATAATAATTAACATGTAAGCTTCTCTGTTGCAGGGACCCATATAATAGGAGAGAGGGTAGGCTAACAAATGGTGCGTTTTGAAAAAAGTACAGAAGGAAGGAAGAGAGAGAGAGATGAGGAAAACTATGAATGGAGAATAGAGATAAGGAAGCAGAAGAGATAAGAAGATAAGCTGCTAATTACTTTATTGCACAGAGATTGCTGTGGTCCCTCTTACCTGTTGCATCTCTTATTCATGTGTCTGATCTATCATAATTAATTAACTGGGATTTAAATTCACATTCACCGGAATGGCGCAAAACAAGAACTAAAGTGATCGAGTAACCTTTGAGGTTGTCTGGGCTTTTGTTTTTATATATGTGTATGCAAGGGTTGTGTGAAAGGGAAAGGAAATTATGGAAGGAAGCAGATTAGAGGTACGATCCAGAACTTTCTGGATTTGACAGTGAGCAAGCAGCAGTTAAAGGGGAACTATATATATATATGGACGCGTCTCTTTCGCAGTTCATTGTGCAGTAGCTTCGTGGAAGGGATTTATGAAGCTGCAGAGTCAACTACATATATAAATTAATTATCTTCTACTCGTACCTCATCTAACTTTTTTTTTTTTGTCCGGATAAAACCACATTCATTGAAGTGAAACAGTTCAACAAACAAATGCAACAGAAACAAACAAGCCAGCAGCCAGAAAAAAACAGGAACGAAACGAAGCACGAACAGGAACAAAAAGAAATAACAAAGACAACAAAAAAACAAGACAACCCCACAACCCACACACAAGCCTAGACCACATCAACCAGGATCAAACGACACAGATCTTGCATCTTCATCCAGCAGACATCTCAAAGAAACAGGTGGCCGGAAAACCCAATCTGAAGGGCACATTCCACCCAGAGAAGCCTTAGCAACCCAGTCGGCTACTAAGTTGGCTTCACGAGAAACCCACACAACCTTGTGGTTCCTAAACAAATTCCTTGACTCCAAAATATGTTCAAGGATGACATCACACCTCCAGTCTGGTGGTGCACGGTTGAGGTTGATACAGTTAACAATAATCTGATTATCGACTTCAAAGATTACATCCTCAAGCTCGTTATCAGCAGCATACCTGAAGGCCTCCAGCAAAGCGATACTTTCAGCCATCAGCACAGAGTGGGCATTTATGATTTTTGTCATACCATCCAGAAGCCAACCATGAGCATCCCTAATAACAACAGCAATAGAAGCTTTGTTCTCCACCAAACAAGTGATATTTTGCGGAAACTGAAACAAAAGTTATCCTTGACTCTGAAATTAAATCAACGTGCCTTATCCAAAAGGGGGAAATGATCGCTCTGCTTGCAACATCTCCCTTATCGACTTTCGAGAGCTTTCTCATAAAAATTCTTGTCTTTTTCCCTTAACTGTTCCTTTTCTGAAAGTCCACATATTGATACCGCCGAGTGATCCCAACCGTCAATTGATTGATGGCATAAGAAGAAATAGAGTGTGCTGAAATAGCAGAGACTTTGAGTTATTGAACACCCGAAGCTTTCTTTACTGTGATATTTTTGTGTTATCTCACAGCAAAGCCAACATGTCCATGTCCATCCAGATATTGGAGTCCAAGACTTTCCCACCACCAAACACATTCATATATTATTCTCAGTTTTCATCCAAGCAAACAAGGCCACCTTGCTTGTCCTTCCAGCCCTCAAAATCCTTCCAGTCCCATCTCTTCATGCTTGATCAACCTGTGAACTCAGCCACTTATGCCTTTATTCTCGAATCTTGTGTGTGCCCGAGTTTGGGTAAACAGGTTCATGCTCACTCGATCAAAGCTGGGTTTCAAGAGCATGAATTTGTTGATACCAAGTTGCTTCAGATGTATGGGAGAAATGGCTGTTTTGATGATGCAAGTTTGATGTTCGACAAAATGCCTCGTAGAAACTTGTATTCATGGGTAGCTATCCTGATTGCTTATGTTGATCATGGCTTCTTTGAGGAAGCGTTTCTTCTTTTTCAAGAACTCCTATACGAAGAAGTTAAATTGAACTTCTTTTTATTCCCTGTGGTGTTAAAGATATGTTATGGTCTTGGTGCTTTGGAACTGGGGAGGCAAGTACATGGAATGCTATTGAAATTACAGTTTGTTACAAATATATATGTGGGCAATGCTCTGATAGACATGTATGGTAAATGTGGAAGCCTAGACAATGCCAAGAAAGTTCTAGAAGGAATGCCCAAAAAGGATTGTGTTTCGTGGAATTCTATTATCACTGCTTGTGCTGCAAATGGGATGGCATATGAGGCTCTGGATCTCTTACAAGATATGTCTCTGGGTGATGATGTGACACCCAATATAGTTTCTTGGAGTGCAGTGATTGCAGGATTTGCACAAAATGGTTATGATGAGGAAGCAATTCAACTACTCTTTAAAATGCAAGCAGCCGGGCTTGAACCAAATGCACAGACGCTGGCAAGCGTTATTCCTTCTTGTGCAAGGTTACGAAAACTGAGCCTAGGGAAAGTACTCCATGGCTATATCATTCGACATGATTTGAATTCTAATGCTTTTGTCATTAATGGGTTATTGGACATGTATAGAAGGTGCTGTGATATGGAAAGTGCCTTCAAATTGTTTTCCAAGGTTTCATGGAAATGTTCTGCATCTTATAACACAATGATAGCGGGGTATAGTGAAAATGGTGATATCTTTAAAGCCAGGAGATTATTCGATGAGATGGAGCAGGAAGGTGCTGAAAGGGAAAGAATATCATGGAATTCAATGATTTCAGGATACGTGGACAACTTTCTGTTTGATCAAGCCTTAAGTTTGTTCCAAGATTCACTGAAGGAAGGAATTACTCCAGATTCTTTCACTCTTGGAAGTGTTCTTACAGCTTGTGCTGACATGGCTTCCATTCCTCAAGGGGAACAGATACATACCCATGCCATTATCAGAGGTCTGCAATCTAACAGTTTTGTTGGTGGAGCTTTGGTAGAATTTTACTTTAAACGCCATGACATATCTTCTGCTCAAAGGGCTTTTGATGAAGTAAGTGAAAGGGATGTCGCAACTTGGAATGTTTTGATATCTGGTTATGCCCACTGCAATCAAACTAAAACGGTACAAGAGCTTCTCCAGATAATGATAAATGATGGTTTTGAACCCAATATGTATACTTGGAATGGTATTTTAGCTGGGTTTGTGGAAAATAGCCATTATGATTCAGCAATTCAATTGTTCACTAAGATGCAAAACTCAAATTTGAATCCAGACAAATACACAGTTGGAATAATATTAACGGCATGCTCTAAGTTGGCCTCCATCCAAAGAGGAAAGCAGGTTCATGCATATTCAATTAGAGCTGGATTCAATTCAGATGTTCACGTTGGAGCTGCCTTAGTGGACATGTATGGGAAATGTGGGAATATCAAGTATTGCATGATTGCTTATAACAGCATATTAAACCCTGATTTGGTGTCCCACAATGCTATTATTACAGCCCATGCCATGCATGGACAAGGGGAGAAAGGAATTGCTCATTTTCGCAAAATGCTAGCTGGCAAAGTTAGACCAGATCATGTCACTTTTCTTTCAGTTCTTTCTTCATGCGTTCATGCCGGATCAATTGAGATGGGTCATGAATGTTTCTCACTTATGGAAACTTACAACTTGACACCCACATTGAAGCATTATACTTGTATGATTGACCTCTTGAGTCGTGCAGGAAAACTCAATGAAGCATATGAACTCATAAAGAAAATGCCAATGGAAGCTGATTCTGTCACGTGGAGTGTTCTGCTTGGAGGTTGTTTTATTCACGGTGAAGTTTTCATGGGAGAAATTGCAGCTAAGAATCTCTTAGAATTGGAGCCTAGTAACACCGCAAACTACATTCTGTTAGCGAACCTGTATGCTTCAGCAGGGAGATGGAAGGATCTTGCTCAAACTAGACAAATGATGAAAGACGAAGGAATGCAGAAGATTCCAGGATGCAGTTGGATAGAAGACAAAGATGGGGTTCATGTGTTTCTTTCCAGTGATAAAACTCATGCAAGATCAGAGGAGATTTATTCCACTTTGGATAATTTGACTCATTACATTAGAGAACAAGGCATATAGATCGTTTCTAACATGATAATTTTGTTTTCCCCCCTCTTGGCCTGTACATAATGTACTTATTAAAAAGAACTAATAAAGCTGGTGAGGGAGAGAAAAAGTGCTCTGCAACACACAATTAAAGCATTGAGAGAAGCCTCTCTCTCTGTGTCTTAACATGGTTCCTAGTAATATCCTTCAGGCTAGGGCATCCAGATAGAGCCATTGTGAGCTCAAGCTCTGTCTTGAGTGTTTCAATGACTTGTCTAACTCCAGCTTCTCCTTTTGCAGCCAGTCCATATATTATTGGCCGTCCAATCTGCATGAATCAATAATTGGTGATAGTTATCGTTCAATCCAAGAGAAATTTCTAATATTCATAATCATATAATTATGATAGAAGATTATTAATCTGAATTTTTCCTGTTCTCTAAAACTTAATGATCAACCATATATATATAAATATATATATTCAAACGGGGGTAATGGAGATGGAAGGTTTCAATGAAACTTTTCACTTCATTCGGAGTAATCAGGAATAAAAAAATAAAATTTCAACCAACCATGGCCATGTGTATTTTTAAGTTCTCTAAATTAGGAGATTATAAAGGGAAAGACATTTTCCCCAAACCAACAGGAATGAAAACTTTCATTTGACTATTCATTCCTTATCCTCCTCACCCTTTTCTATGATTTTTTTCCACCTGGGAAATTTTATTCTCACCTAAGAGATGTGATATGCGAAGGATATAATAGGTTATATCATATCAATGAATCCAATCTGGGAAGCTATGCTCTTCTCTCAACTGTCAAACATACCCTAAAGAGGAATTTAGTCATGGAATCATGTACTTAGGAGTCAGGTATAGATCTTCTCCACAAAGTCACCAAAATCAACATGTCATTATGACTATTAATGCAGAGTTTAGTTGCTACTTGTATTGTAGCACAGCAGTTGGATTCTTGGACACTGAAAATGGTTTATAAAAGATAAATTTATCAGCCTCTGCTGAGAGCTTACAAGGACAGCTTGTGCACCAAGGGCTAAAGCTTTAAATACATCTGTTCCTCGCCGCACACCACCGTCAAGGAGCACAGGAGTTTTACCTTTGGTAGCATGCACCACCTGCATTCATAGGGTTCCAATGTGAATTATACTGGACGTGCCAACCCCAACTGATACTTGTTTCAAACATGAGTATTCTAATTACATTGCACGGCAACAATGTATAACAACTTAAATTAAATCAGATTTCATTTATGTATTCTTCTTTTAATTATACTTTTGAACCCCACAGATATTCTTTTTTATGCTTGGAAACATGTCAAGTAAGTTAAAACCCATATATTTTGAAGCTAAGAAGAAAAATTATATTGAATTTACTTAATCAAATCGCATATAACGAATAACCTCTTCTAGAACAGAAATGGTGGCTGGGGAATAATCAAGCTGGCGGGCTCCATGATTTGAGACAACTATGCCGGTAACACCTGCCTCCACTGCCTTAATTGCTGCGAATACCATTCCATTGCAGATTAACTAATATCCAGATAAAGAAGTCAACGAGCACCATGAGATTGAACTATGAGAATGAATTATCAAGTATATTATTAATAATTAATAAATACATTACAAAAATGTCGGCAGAAGCCTCAAGAGATAAGTTTCGAAAATTAATAGTTATGAGCATATATCATGATATCAATATAATTATTAATCAGCAGATTGATTTCTATGTCTGAATTTCTAAGTGAGAAATGAATCAATATCTTTCTCATTAACCATTCTTTGGAAAATGAATCATCACCAGAACATACACTATGCTTTTACATACCATCTTCACCGGTAAGTATACCCTTGATAAGAATTGGCAGATTCGTAATAGATTTCAACCATGCTATATCCTGCACACAATATGGTGGTCAAGTTATTATACAAAAACAAGTAAAGTGAGAGTGATATACATAAACTTTATGATAATATCTTAGGCATCAAGCAGCTAAGTCATATTACTGCACTAATTAGACTAGAAGATTAGTACTTTTCCCAAAAATACGTTACTCCAGTTTGATATAATGGGACGCTGCTAAACTTAAAGATACAGACGCCGGAAAATTAGTATCCACTCAGTAAAAGACATGATTCATTTGATTATATCCCTCCATTATAGTGATATTTGTTAAACCAAAGTCTAAGAGGTTTAGAATTTTCATGGGATTTTCCGTGGAAGAACCCTTTTTTTCGGCGTGCTTGTCTGCTTTCAACAATAGATATATTGCTTTTGGCCATTTCATTTAACATTGTTTATCTCCTGATTTTTGAGACATTCCTAAAAGTTCGTGAAAAGGGAAATCTGAGTTCTTATTCAATTATTCTTTTCTTTTTTTATAACAAACACTTATTCAATTCTTATCCATACCTTCCATTGCAATGATGCATCGAATGTCTGATTTATAGAAGCCTCCAGAGCTGAACCACTGTCCTGAACGTTTAAATCGAGGTTAACAATTTCATCCAATAAAACCCATCAATGCAGTTCTAGGACATATTTTGAACACTCATTTTCGTATGCAAAGTTGATCTTTTGACAATCTTTAAAGAACAATTAAAGATAAGTCCTGAAGAAATAAATGTTTTAGCACAAGTCCCAGATTTATTTCTCCAGCATATTCCAAAAGGAGAAAGGTAAGATGGGAAAAGAAGACACAATAAAGGTAAAAATTTGAGTCATATAGATGTATACGACTTACAGACTCAAGTTCAGCTGAAAAAAGGCCATCAAAGTTCTTTGATTTAGGTGCCACCATTCTGCGGAGGACATACCAACAACATTAGGAGATAACTTGCAGCATCAATGTTCATATACAAAGTATTTAATCCACTCCAACAAACAAATCTATATTAGCTTTTGCAAGTTGTTTAGATTTATTGGGGGAAAATAAAGAATATACAACAAAAAACATCAACTACCTGTTCCTTATGTCTGCCTCTCTTCTACCAAATCGGGGAACATCAACTGTTAGAACAAGGGCTTTATATCCAAGCCTTTCAGCTCTACGTAATAATGCAACTGTCACGTCTCGCCTTTTGTAAACCTGTTGAACAAATATCACAAGATTTAAGTTGATAAAATCTGGCAAAAAGAAGAAGGAAAAAAAACCAAAGAAATCATAATTCTTTGTGAGCATACAAAGAGCTGGAAGAACCGAACAGCATTGCAGCTTGAAGAAACCTCCTCCACAGTGCAGGTAGACATGAAAGATAAAACCTTAAAAAAACACGGAAACTTACAGCAAAGAATGGTGTTTGAGCAAGTGATAAGGCTTTCTTTCTTAATTATACATACCATTATAGTTTTACATGCAGCTGCTGCTTTGGCAGTGGCAACCTCTCCTGATAAATGACAGAAAAATGCAATAATTAACGTGAGAAGGCGAGTGAACATACAATCATAATAACGCCTTTCTGATGATTCATACCTTCTGGATGAGCCAACTTTTGCATAGCAGCAGGAGCAATCATAATTGGTGCGGAGATACTGTATCCTAATACACTAGTAGACATATTTATTCTACTGACATCCACTAGAAATCTAGGTCGTAAGCTGAATAGTGAGAAAGCAACCAAAAAACCAACGCATCAGTAAATGCTAATTCTAATTCTAATGCACCACAAATCAGAACATTATCAGTTAAGAATAATACGTTATCCTACGAAATGCTTCCATATTTTCCTTTAGTGAGAACTCGTCTTCAGCTCCACCAGCAAAGAAATCATAATACACTTTTGGGAGGGCTTCCCTAGCCAATTGTTGAAACTCCCTAACATTAACAGGCTCAGGTGCCATTTTCCCTGAAAATTTTACCCCGGTAAGTTTACACTACTTGTAATTTCTTAATATTTGCTTTTGAGCCAACTCGTAAACAAAATAAGTCTAAAATACTGTTTAAAATTCATAAGTTATTATTATCTGGGGGAGGGGGTGGGGAAGATGGGGACCGTGTATGCATCTCCTTGAAACCCATAACTAGAAGAAATAAATATGTCCACCAGGACCACCATTAATTGATCATCCGCTTTGGTTTACATAAATCACACTTTCAGTCAGCTTACTGACACAATCTCTTTTTCTAACGTATCTCATCTGTTCATGGGCAAATGTATCTTTCGTCAACATACAGCAAAAATTTAACAAGAAAAAGTAAAAGGTGAGTTGATGAAAGAACTAGATTCATAGTAGAGAGGAATTGAAAATGGGGCATTAAATTGGCAATGCTTGGATCTTTTAACTAACAAAGCAAATAAGGATATGTCCCAACCATGCGCTCGAAAGAAAACCTCTAATACATAATACCCTGGTTAAACGCAGTAAATATTCCCATGCATCTTTTTAACAATGGTCTCAAGCAAATTAGCAAAACCATGCAGGTCAACAATGCTGTATCAGAGCTGAAAAAGTCCAGAGAAGTGAGAAACCAGAGCAAATTAAGAGTAATCAGATTGATCAAGAGTACGATCAAGTACGTTGAATTAGCTAAAGAATGGCATGGGGTACCTGTATCAGAACTGAAAATTCAAAAGCTGTACAGAAATTTGAACAACCAGAAGAGCTATATATATGAAACTGCTCCTTCAAACCACTTTTGAACTGTAAATAAAGCACATATAAAATTATTGCCCACGTAGAAACCAGCAATTATTGCCTCGAATAAAACGCACCACCTCAGTAGCTGAGTCATTGAACCAATCAAAATGATTGCCGTTGGCCAGTAAAAATCACAATAATTGCCAAGAAAAATAGTTTACCGATAATAATTTGGTTGGCTAAAGTATACTTTTAATCATTTATATTTACGTCAGGTTTCATTTTAGTCCTTTAAGTTTAAAAGTGCACTTTCAGTTCCTCAAACTTAACGTCGTTAGCATCTCTTAATGGAAATTGCTGATTTATTAAATTTAATTTATGACTGTGCAATAAAACGTTGATAAAACCATACTTACATTTTAATTTTAATTTTAATTTAATAATATAATAAATTTGATATTTTAAATTGTGTAAGATAAAAAAGATTTAAAACGACGGCGTTAAGTTTGATGAGTCAGCAATTTCCGTTAAAAGATACTAACGGCGTTAAGTTTGAAGGATTGAAAGTGTACTTTTTAAATTTAAAGGATTAAAATGAAACCTAACATAAATGTAAAGGACTAAAAATATACTTTAGTCTAATTTGGTGAAAAAAAATCCATATTAATTAAATACTATAGAAATGGCACCAAGTCCGGGCTTTGTCTGTGCGTGAGTAAAACGTAAGCTTTTTGTTTTTTTGTTTTTGACCTGTGAGTAAAAGCCTAAGCTGGAATTCATAAATTTTAATATTTTTATTTGTCAATATGTGACGCACTGTATGAGTAGATAGATATACAGTGTTTTTAATCATCGAATCGAAAAGAAAAGCAATTTTCATGTAATATTATTATCAAGGTTATTAAATCCGAACCGATGACTGAATTAAATAAGGTAATGGGTTAAGAGTTAGTGGGTTAGACCGGAGTCAAACCGGGGGTCAAACCGATGAGGAATAAAAAAATAAATATTATTACACATTGACACATTAAACTATTCAAAATTAAAAATTTCAAAAAATAAGTAGTAAATTCTATTATTAATAAAATAATAATTATCAAATCAATAATATATTTATAAATTATCTATTATCCAATATCACAGTTTTAAAATATTCATCCTAACAAAATATCAAAATATATATGATAAGGGACATTTAGTTTTTCTTTCTCACGTTTTGTTTTTCTCCTTCAAACACCAAAATATTCTCCTCCATGTATTCTACAAATGAGATAAGAGCAATCAACATGGAACAAAATGACAGTATGGAAGAAGCTTAGGTGGAAAAATACCAACTTGTATTTTTCTAGGGCTTATACAAATTTATCCTTTGACTTACACTACACTTGACTGTGATGTTTTCATTCATCTTAGCACCTCTTATTTTTTTAGGACGTATATGTGCTTTCCACTGATAAAGAAAACCATAATCCCTCAAGTTGTGGTTCATACTTCTTAGATTATATTGTTCATATCTCATTCTAATCCAACAACTTCACCTTCATCCTAATAAAAGTTTGTAAATTTTTTTTAAAAAAAATAAATTATGACCAGGTCAACCCACACAACCAGGCGGGTTGATCGGTTTTACCGGGTTGACTCCAAACCAGGGTCAGACAGCAAATCGGATCGAACCAGTGGCCAGTTCGTCAGTTTCCGGTCCAGTCCGGTTTTAATAACATTGATCATTATACTTTTTTTATACAAACGCAAATTAAAAAAAAAAGACAAACAAAAACAAAAAAGATGAACCAAATGACACTCAATACCTTCAGAAAAGAAACCGTAGAGGGTCTATTAAGGATGTGATGTTCAAAAGCATTTCCAAATGTATTATTTGCTATACAATTGGCAGCTTCATTTGCATCTTTCTCGATAATGTTCAAACTGACATCACAATCCCGTTTAAGCATCATTTTTACCTCGTTAATCAAGCTCTGTTCCTCGTGAAATCCGATACATCATTCTGGAGGAGGCCGATAGTTTCTGTCGAGTTCGAGGTTAGAGTAAACTTCTTTACCCCATTATCCCTTGCTCTTTTAACCATAATATCATTATACTTCGTTACGTTATTGTTGAAGTTTTAATATAATAAATGATCATCACATTCTTATTGGTCATCATGAAAGAATTTCATATGGACATCATTTTAAAAAAAAACTGCATGCTGAAAGCGGAATCGAATAAAGGATAGAATGAAAATTATATATGAAAAACTTATATCACTGGCGCATAACATGGATGATTTACCTATTAGACTATCGATCAGCTAATAAGATTGGTAAGACAAAATTTTGAAGTTTTGAATACACAGAAAAAAAAACACCAATTTTTTTTTAAGTCAGTCACATATAACCTTTTTAATTTTTAAAGTTTAAATTAACGATCATAATATTTTAAATTTTATTTATCAACCCCTACTGTTAAAATTATAGTTAAACTTAAAAATTTTTATCATTTCATATTTTTTTATAATTTTTATTATATACCATGTGATTTTAAAAATAATATTTGACATTCTAGACATAACTTTAATTATTTTTAAATACTTAAAATATTAAAAATAATACAAAAATCCTTATAAAGTATTTAAATTATTTATTTAACTGCGTCTTCCTGAAATAAGAAGTCTTAAAAAATAAAATACTTGAAAAAAGTATTTAAAATATTTATTTGAGCAATTATTTTTGGAAAATTCCCACAAAAATACATTAAAAATATATAAATGACAAATAAAGATATTGAATAGACAAATTCTAAATGAGATTAGAGGCATCAATTTGAGATTTCAAAATATTGTAAATTTACTTATTTACCCTTTCTTTCTTTTACATATATGTGAATTTCTTATATTTTATTAGACATTCTTATACTCAAGCAGTAACTGGCTACACTGGATTTGCAAATGCGTTGGTAAGGTGAGTCCATTTTTTTGGAATAGGTATTTCTATATTGAAGTTACAATTTGTTATACTTGAACTGCAAACGTATTAATAAGGGTGGTCCCATTTTATTTTGGAAGTTTTAAGATCTTAATTTGCACGTGTGAATTTCCTATACTTTATTGGATATTATTTATACTCAAATTGCAATTTTTATACTTGACTTGCAAATAGTTACTCTACTTAAGAATGGTATACAAAAGAGGAGCAGCGCATACAAACACATCAACGACATTATGAAATATCAGTAGACTGATTTGAGAGTAGTGATATTAAAGTCATTGATGTGTACTTTTCATATTTTGAAGTTATTTATATGAGATTTGCCTTTTTTAAATAAAAAAGTATAACGCCCTTAAATATATAGTTGAAATGTCAGCTATTATTTTTAAATGACACGGTATATAATAAAAATTATAAAAAGAACACTATGATAAAAATGTTAACTTTAAAGATGATGTTAACCGTAGAGGAGTTGATAAACAAAACATTAAACATTAGCATCATTCTCATGTGCAAATTACTAAACATCCAGGGGAGTTTTATTTATTTTAGCCAATTTTAAATGAACAAAGCTATATTACATGGTCCGTTATACATTCTTAACTGAAAAAATATCAGTAAATTTGATATCTGATGATACAGAAGTTTGACTCCAAATGCCACTAATTAACTACTCATTCATACATTGGACTTGGAGGATCACTTGTGTGTGTGTGTGTTCACCCTTTCACTGTTGCTCAGTGAGATTCTCCTCCTCATTTCGGGTCTATGTTCCTAACGAGAGTAACATTTCATTTGTTTTTTCGAGTTCAATCTAGTATGCAATTATTGACATGCAATCAAGCTATTGTCTCAAATCTTTGGGAAAATGATGGGGAAAGCACAAGTCAATCAAATGAGTTACATGCTAAATTTTCATTAATTGCAAAAGTCCACAAACAAACAATTAAACAAATGTATGATAAAAATTAAATAGCATTAGAGATATTAGAATTATTAACTTGGAAAATTCTTTAATTTAAGAGTAAAAACATAGGTTGTTCAGGTAAATGAAAACCAACTCCAATAAGGTCACAATAGTTTACAAGAGTCTCAATTAGATACACCAACAAGTGCAAATAATAAGCTAAACAACCAAAGTTACAAACTTACATTGGAGAATGAAGAAGCTGAAAATACTTACAAAAGCACGTGGAGTGAATTCAATAACTCAAAACTAGGAAATGAATCAACGAACCAATTGTTAAAAACGACACATTGGATGTCCTGAATCTGTTAACAAAATTACAACCAGATCCAACAATTAACGAGTATGTAAGAATTGATTTGTCGAGACTATCGTGCGAATATGCAAAAATAGCTCTCTCTTCTCTCTCAAATGGCTGTGTTTTCCTTTGTATCAGACCTTTCTCCCAATTCCCTAATCTGTTCCCTCGCAACTTTAATAAATGGGACACAAATGGACTTCAAATATTGGGCCTTTCTCCACATAGGAAGGGAGCTCAAAACCCAAAAAAGAAAGAAGAAAGCTATGATCTCACACCATGTAAAATTTGCAGTTGCCTCCAAAACGACACCTCCCTTGGTCATAATATTTGCAAGGTTGCTTTTTCTTAAAGGATTCTGTTTAGGATCAAAGGAAACAAGTAATTGGCGCTTTTCAAAGGTTTTCTATAGGCCACTCTGCAAAGCTGTTTGTCATAGCATTGCAAGAATAATTCTCGGTAGCAATGAGTTTCTCTTTGAAATGGTGAGGCCTTGTTGCAACTCTTTCACCTTGGTCAAAGAAAAAATCTGCCTTTGCTGGATTGAAGAATCTAGATTCTTGATGTTGAAACTGTGCCTTCGTTGTGAGTGGATTAATATATCTAGATTCTTAATGTTGATAATGTGATTTTGTTGTGAGTGCATTGATGCATCTAGATTCTTCATGAAGATTCTTTGACTTCGTCGTGAGTGGATTGATGCATTTAGATTCCTGATAATCGTTTTGCGATTTCATTGTGAGGGGATTGATTCATTTAGATTCTTGATGTTGAAACTGTGACTTCATTGCCAGTGGATTGACCCATCTAGATTCATGTTGATATTGTGACTTCATTGTGAGTGGATTGATGCATCTAGATTCCTGATGTTGATATCGTGACTTTGTCTTGAGTGGCTGTGACTGAGATATCGCGATACATAAATATTTTTTCAAGTAGTTTTGCTATTCATCATTATTGATTGTTGAAAAAGAAGTTTCCCCACATATTTCATTTGATTCATAGATCTTATATGTAGTTCAAGAAGTGCTTCCCCCTGAAATTACAGGCAATAAAGACAGGATGGATCAATCCTAACCTCAACCTCGAGAACCCTGACAAAAAATGTGGTATGTTTCCTCAAATCACTACTGCATAGTATACGTTATCGTTATTGGCATGTAGCAGAATGCATGTTATTGGCATGTAGCAGAATGCATGCTTCTTATGTCTCTCTTCTAGAAACTTATAATGCACAATTACATAAAAGGAATCCGGTATCTGACATTCTCTTGGTTTTAGATCTCATGGTATAGTGTGTCTAGATATTATATAACAGTACTTCAGATTTTCATCTTTAATCTCATGCCTTGAGGATGTGAAATCCTTATGATTTCTATATGGCTCTAGGGCTTTCTTTAATCCATGAAAGTTTTGGGATAAATTATCTTGAAGCAGGACACAAGTTTCATTGTTGGTTCAGTGAAGGAACGTTTGAACATAAAAGTGGCTCTCTCAAACTCCTTTGGCTTTGGAGGACACAATTCATCCATCTTTTTTGCACCTTCCAATTTAATGTGGAAATCAATCTAGAGAACACAAGTTCAACGGATTGTGTTCAGTTTTGGAAGTATACTTGTACAAACATCTTCAAGCTGTTTTCTCTAGAGCTAAACTGAGAGTAATCTGCATACAATTTTTTCAATGACTTCCTTTTGGTATCTCAGCATATGGCTTTTTGAAGTAAAACATCCCATTTGATTGTATGCAAAGATTGTATTATCGTGTACTATTTTTTGGGTGTGAAGATTGATTATTCTCGAACTAGTTTTAGATTGTTTCCTTTTCAATAAAATTACTTCTAAGACATATCTTTTTACGAGAACGACAGAAAAACATTTTTAAAAGATAACTATGAAATATAATTACATCATCAATGTTTACAACTCAAAAGTCTTTATTTTGTATTAATTTTCTTATAGGACCCTTAGATATAATTCTTGTCTTTTTATGGTCAATGTATTTTGTGATGGGAAAGTTCAAAGATATCGATATATAAAACGGTAAATTTTAATTTTATGGAATTACTATTCATCTAACTCTGAATATAAGAACTTATTTGTAGTGTAATTAAAATGAACATATCAAAACATTTAAAAGTCAAATAGCAACTACACTTGAGATGATATCAATCAAACCTCTGTCCTCCACATGGCAAAAAGGAACATTATCATGAGAACCCAAAAAATAATATCACATTTTTTTCAGGGAACAACATGAATTTTTTATTGTCTCCTTTACTAAAACTCAGCATTACATGCAGTTCACTCATGAACCTTTTTCGTTGTCACATTTCTTCATTAGAGCCTCATAGATGTACCGATACCGCCATTATGTTAGTAACGAACAGCTAATTATTTTTACCTCTAAATGCATCCTGGCTTATGATTCGAGAAGGAAATACATATGAATGGAAATATGTTCGTTTTCCATATTCCACCGCTTGGATGCAGAAAACTTTACAAGATTAGCATATTGGTTCAACCAAGAATCTTTGTTCTCCTTCCTTATACGGTCTCTGCCCCACAGCCTCCTGTATTGTTTGGTTTTCTAAAGGCTTCTTCCAAGTACAGAGTCACAAATAAGAGAAGCAAGATCATATGAAAGTAGTTATTAGTGTAAGATGCATTCCCTGTATATCCAATTCAGCTGAAACTCGCATGGAAACCAAAACAATATCTAAGGGGATATATATTACTCATTAACACAATACTCCTGAAAACAATTGGGAAGCTTAAGCAAAACCATAGAAATGCGTATAAGCGTCCCAAAGGACGTCAAGTTCTCTCATATCTTGGCTCCTTAAGTTAAAGGTAAAAAACGTCTCTTTTCCAGAACGACAGATGCAGCTACGCTCACCAGTGTGTAAAAGAGGATAATTGTTTCAAAACCACGATTCTGTACCAGTCTGTATGGTAGTGACAGCAGCGAGCCACAGCAGCACGAGCCAGGATAAAAATATCATACAATATGGTCTATGCTCAATCACCAAATCTTAGATTTTACCCAGAATAGCAGGAAGACGACCCCAAGTACAATAGCAACAGGGGCCCACTTTCGAATCAGAGCCTGCACTCAAGATTGCATTACAGTTATATATTTGTGGAATTATGCATAGCTATGATCAAGGCATCAACCAGAAGCTTGACAGGAAATAATCAATTATGAACAAATGGCAGGGTTAGATCAGTATGAAGTGGAAAAAGAGAGAGGTGGTAAACAAAGATATGAAACCATGGACCCGCTAATGGGGAACCTCAGAGAATCAAAATAACTGCAGGCATATGCAGTCATGTTCATAGAATTTGCAAATGAATAAACATACATCATGCCATATGACAACAAAATTTAATTCTTTATTTTTTGCCTACGTTAGAAATTTATTAATCTATTCAACCACGGGCTGCAACAACTTAACTACAGAATCTATTTTGAGACCAACACATACAAAATGACAGCACATATGAATCGAAATAGCACCAAACATTCTAAACAAACAAACAAACATGGTTACAAATTTATAACAGTTAAGAATACAACCGATTGAGACTGTTGGAAGGATTTAGAAGCAAAACGTAAAGACGGTAAGGCAGAAACGTATAATGATATTTAGGTAAAAACAATGAAATAGACCATTGTCAGTCTATCAGAGGTAACAGGATCTAGTCCAATCCATGCTTGGGATTTCCGGCAGAGAAGTAATTTGCAATAATGTACTAGAAGAAGCAGCAAGAGGTACATATTTATGAATGTCTTTCCTTGGAAATTTTAATTTGTCTCTGGTTCCTTCTTTCCTTGCATAATAATTAAACTATGTAATATATATATGCTCTGTTATCATTATTCAATAGTAATTGTCTCTTTCTATTATCCCTTTTTAATGTTCATGGGGAAAACAAACATTTTTATGCTGCAATTTCAAACCCCCCCCCCAAAAAAAAATTATATTCCCCTTTTCCATTCCATTACTAGCCCAAATTTTTAAATACTGACGAAACTACAATATGTCAAGAAATGGTGAAACAGTTACATTAATATCTAGACAGACACCCACCCACCACGTCATGTCTTATTCTATAAGTTTTCAAATTTAGTGTGTCTGTCTCTCTCGTGTGTCATGTTTGAAGGTCTAATGCACAATTGTTTCAGATAGGTCAGGATGAATTAAAATTAATCAGAAGTGACAAATGAATAAGACAATATTGCCAAAGTAAGCTAGATAACATGTGCATGGTGTACCAAACACTAAAAGACTAACCTGGCGATTTAAATCTCTTGCCTTATCAGCATATATGCGAGATTCTGATGATAACCGGCTGGACATTTGGCTAACCTCTGCACATTAACATTTAAACCAATTGTAAAAGCATCTTTGTAGCACAGTATATCAGCAAAAAAACATGCTGAAACTAGTACTATTCATAGAATAGATATAACGTCTTACGGTCCAACTGTTCACCAACATCCAGAACTTCTTGTACATTTCGTGTCATTATCTGATGGACTTCATAGAGTTCATCATTCAACTTTGCAATGTTGCGCTGGGTATGAGTGTCCTGGTACAATTTCTTTGTTTTCTGGATAAATGTGTCTTTTTAAGAAATTAAAAAGAGAGGAAAAAAAAAGGAAAATTAAGCAACAGCATGAAATGAGAACAATCCTATGAATAAAATATGAGAGATAATGCAAAAGTAGAGAGCAAGGATGTAATGTGATATCTACCAAACTTAATGAAGGCATAAGGTCTGGCAGCAGTTTCAATCTGAGAGCCATTAACACGCTCAAACTCATTCCTGAGATCTTCAAGATATTGAAAGGCTAGCTTCTTAGGGTAAGCACGGTCACACATTGTCAAGTAACAGACACGTCCTTCAATAATATAACTGATGGATTGTCAAGGCAACCATCACTCTCAAATCATATAAACGCAAAGAAAATGTAACCCTCTGTCTCTCTCAACATAAACATGCATATACTAAGTTTTCAAAGAGTCTAGACAATAAATTGCCGTGAAAACTTGAAAAAGAAGCAAACTTGTAAAGTATTAAGATTGTATCACATTTTGCACATGCGTAGCAGCATATCAATATAAAAACTCCAACAAACCACACTATTCATAACCATGAACAGTGCAACTCATTTCTCGGACTCCATGCAATGCATGAGACATGCATCTTGTTATATAGAAAATAACCATCTTAGTTATGATTTGATAAGAAATGAGCGAGGGTACTGCCTTACATTAGGTGGTTTTGCCCATTTGGTACCGGTCCAAAAACAAAGGAAATGCAAGACAACAACCTACCAAAACAAGAAGTGAAAAAGGTAGCCTCTTCTAATGTTGAGAACCACTAGAACTGTAGCTATAAAGAACAAAAGAAAGACACCAAGCAAGCATATACTGTGCATGGACTAGAGGCTTAGCATATTTGACATGAAAATAAAACTAAGATAGCAATTTAAAAAACATCTACCACAGACATTTCCATAATTCCCAAGAATTCATCACCGTTTATTGTTAATCTCTGGGAATACCACAACTAAACAATATCAACATGATGTAACCCTTGGCAGTTAAATGTACTGTACAATACAATGGTCGCATATGTGAAATAACCAAACAATTACTATACCATCACCACTGCACAAAACAGTCATGAAACATGAAGGCACAAGGATACTGGAAAACATAGGGGCCAGTTTCAACTGACATCCTTGATGCCTCATGTTGTCCTCTTGAGAGGTTCTTAAACAAAGCCTTAATTTGCTGTTTGTAAAACTCAGCATCTCTAATATCACGAGCATCGTCCAGTCCCTCAGCTAGTGGAAGACCATCAGTAACACGAGCAATCATAGTCAATTTAACCATCTTTTTAAGTTCACCACGTCCGTCTTTTTAGCTCAGAACTCACCAACTATAGTAAAATACCCTGCAACAAAAGTTTGTAATAAAAAAGAGACCATGTTAGACCCAGGAATGAGAGATATTAAAAGCATAAAATGAACAAATATACATATCTCGCTTCTCTTTTTAGTAAATATACACATAAGACCATGTTAGACCCAGGAATGAGAGATATTAAAAGCATAAAATGAACAAATATACATATCTCGCTTCTCTTTTTAGTAAATATACACATAAACTTAATTTCAGGGGTATTGCACCTGACTTCAGCACTATCACCAAAGTTTCTTTCACGTAGTGAATGGGGTGAGCAATTATTGCAATCACTATACAACATTTCTAACCTAATGGACACATTTCTCGGTACATAGTATAGATTTAACAAATGAGCCACACTGATCATGGATTGTGAATAGTGTAACTTATTCATAAATCTTATTTGATTAGACCAATCACTATGGACAATCAAACAAGACCAGAAACAGGAATCCTGGTTCATAATTATTTTGCAGGAAGGGAAATTCAAATAACAGAAACTTGTTCCCCATTCCTTTCCAGGATAAATAACAGCAAATTGCAAGAATTTTATCTCGGCCTAAGCATGTTCCATTCACTCGCCAAATTCCTTCAGAAAAGTCCCCTACAAAAGATTATATACTGTGTCCTTAGAAGTCAAGGACGCATATTATGCTCCGGATAAACCATATATTCTCCAAAATTCAACCCAATGCAACAACACGAAATTAATACAACCAATGATTCATGTACCATATAATTAACATTGCCTAGAACCTGATTTAATATTTCGTCATTTCTTACGGGGAGTTGATATTACAATTTAGGTTTTACTTCCTCGATGCAACCTAAACGGGGTTCTGAAACTAAGCGCATTATTACGTTCTTCGGATCTTATCCGTTTGAATAATCAATTTAAGCGATACAACGTGAAGAAACATCTTGGCAGATGATAAATGGGCTCACTATCCAAATTTTTCAATTTCATTCTTCAATTCTAGAAAAAGAAATTAAAGGGACAAATCTTTTCACGTTCTACATTTTCTCAAACAACTTGGCAGGAAGACTGGGGAATTGGTTAGAAATGAAATCAGAGAAGGGGATGCCATGACCAAAGTCTCTGAATGGAGAAAAGGGATGAAGCAGACAAAGAATAAAACGAAGAAATGGTGCCATTGAAAGAGGAAGCAACGACTAATGGGGGAAAACGGTGGCGGAGCTGCTCAGCTATTACCGTCTGTCGGTGTCTCCGAAGTGATACCGCCGGCTGCCGATCTATGAACCGCGCAAGCAGGGAACAAAGATGGACACGGGAGAAGACGAGATCTTTACAGTGAAAACCAGCTAACAACCTGACACTGCGTTTTCAAGAAATTTCATGGAGTCTTTCGTTGTTTTCTCTCATCCGGTGTTATTGCAAAATTATTGCAAAAAAGTACTTTCAATATTTAGGCCGAGATATTGCAATATTAAATTTAATCCTTGGCCAACCAAACAGGCCTAATTATTGCAAAAAAGTACTTTTTATCTCGGCCTAATTATTGCAAGAAATTCCAGGATCTTTCGTTGTTTGACCAGAGAATTTAATATTTAGTTGTTGAAAATTTTAATTTAGGATAGTTTGATTATGTCAATGTGTGATGAGATTTATTTTTTAATTTTTTTATTCCTCATTGGTCTGAACCCCAATTTGATCTACTGACATTTAACTTACTGCCTTATCCAATCTAGTCATCGATCAGGGTTTGATAACCTTGCTTCAATGTGGTTGAGCTAATTTTACTAATTCTAGTTTTGATAATTCATGCACATATATATATTTTTCCTAATACTTCTGTGTTTTGGCTCATTTATTAATTTTCATTTTTCACTTACTTTATTAGATAAATTTGGAAAATCAATACTTTCTTCTGGTGCGTCAGTGGCCTGAATTGCGTCAACAAGGAAGCAAGTGATAATGAAGATGTTTTATAATTATCTATAGATGGTCTTGTGAGCATAATTTTTGTGTGTTTTATCACATGATCTACACATGGTATTTGAGTATGAATGGACAACTTTTTGGAATGAACACTTCTCTTCATGTATATAGTATTATCATTTCTTTACACAAAAATATAGTTTTGAATATCATTGACTTTTGCATATTATCTTTACATTGGAAATAAAATTACATATGAATTTAATGGGTGCTAAGAGAAACTTGTTACTTGTATATCATCTTTATATTTAAAAAATACTTAGGAATTGTTTTACCCATTATATTGCAAATATACTCAAAATTGAAGAGTTATTAATGAGATGATAATGAGTTTTGATAAATTATGTAATTTAAATAAGTTGTCAACTAATTTGGCTACAATAGAATAAAAAAATAAACTAACATATAAATGTATAATAGTAAATTAGTTATTATCTTCATTCCCTTTCTTTTTTAAATCAAATACATAATCATTAAAAACATATTATTTTTCTTCCCCTTCAGCATAACCAAATAAGGTAACATTAAACCTATCAATATCCCTTCTCCTTCCCTTCTATCATCCATTCTCATGCCTCCTATCAAACCAGACACATTCTTAGGATTTTCCAACCTTTGGGGCACTTCTCTAATCATCGTAATAGTTACTTAATACACATGTGAGTATTTAAATTAGTTTATTTTAAGTGATTTTAAGGTGTTGGAATAAGGCTCCGTTTGCACAACGGGTGCGTTTACCGAGACATTTTTCCTCTCACATAAACTGCCTCGGAATCTGTGTCCGTTTTTCCAACGGGCTATCCAAACGAAGCCTAAGTATGTGAGAGGAGTTTTATCTCCATGATGTGAAAGTGATTTTGGGTCCGTTTGGGTGAAATTATGCTTTTATTTCAATGCAATGTTCTGTTTTTAAGTTACTTGTTGAGAGTATTATGTTCAATGACTTTGTAATCAGGGCAAGAATGAAAGTGAAGGAAGTCTTCGTCAAGGGTTACCTGTGGTTTCCTTCTCCATTGGAGTTGCATGTTTGGCTTCTCCATTTAAAATTACGTTAGTGTAAGTTAAGACAACTCCTCTCGTATACTTATTTTGATTTGTATGAAATCACTCTCTTAATATATTCCTAAACACACCCGCGGATTTTCTATTTGGTGATGAGAGAGATGTGGACAAGGCAGAAAGAGTTGTGCTAGAATCAGATGTTTTGATTTTTGGTGGGGAATCCAGACACATATTTCATGGCGTACCTTATTCATCCAAACACTGCGCCTAAACTTTTGATGGAAGACACAAATCTACGACCCGGCAGACTGAATCCTACTCTGAGACAATATTAAAGATACTTATACTGATTATCATAGGACTTGTTTGGATAGTCCATTGGAAGAACGATCACAGATTTCGAGATAAATATGTGAGAGGAATTTTGTCTCGGTAAGCGCAGGAATGGATTTTGGGGAGGCAAACAGCGTCCCCAAACAAGCCCATAGTTGTGTTGTAAATGTTATGACAAAGATGTTGTATATCATGTTTCTGGTTAATAGAGAGCATTGTTTTTTGTTTACTCTTATATTACTTACATAGGAGCTAGTGTCATTGGAAATGTGTTTGTTTAGCGAAACGTTTTGAAAAATCAAACGTACGTTTAACAGTATTTTTTTTAAAATGAAATAATTTCTTCCACATATTTACCTTGACTTGCGTAAAAGTACTTCTCTACCATATTACGAAACGAATACAATAACCATGCTGCGAGGCTTTTATGTTTCAGAGGAATGCCTCCTCTTCTATTTTAAGGCTGTAAAGTATAGAACTGTTTTTTTTTAATTTTTATCAAATGTATAACTGTTTTAATTGCTTATATGTTCCTCTAACCCTCTTCCACATGGCTTTGGTGGATGGCCTGCCATACTGTAGAATGTGTTACTTTTCTTTTTAACATAAAAGAAATTATCAGATTATTTCTCTAATTATGAAAGTGAAAATCTTAAGTCATTTTTTTCATGTTGACTAATAAAACCAAGCACAACTAAACTGTTTAAGATTGAATTCGGATCATTAAGGTTTGTTTAAAATGTTATTAGAGATAATATTTAATGTAGCCTGTTTTTTTAAAAAATCTAAATAATGGTAATTCTATTTGTTTTTATAAGAATATAATTTTATTAAAAAAGATAAGAACAATCTATATATAGTATATAAATGTATTGGGAAACTTAAAAGAATTATTAATTGTAAAATGGTTTTTAAAAAAAGGTGACACGGAAAATAAAGTAAAAAACAAGTGTCAGTTGTGACGTTAGGGATGGGAATGCGAGCTGGGCTGAAAAACTCCAGCCTGAGCCTGCCATGGCGGGTGGCGGGCCAGCCCGCCAACTTTTATTTTCTTTTTTTTAAAAAAATAAATTTCTTTTTACTTTTTACCCAATTTTTTCTATAAGATTGCATATTTATGTTATTCTTTTTTCAATCCTATCAGTAAGTCTTCAATAATTTCCTAAAATAGATGTTAATATTATTTTTTTCTTTGTAAAAAATATTTGGATGAAAAAAAGTATAAAAAATAATTTTTTAAAAAATAAAATAAAAAGCGGGTTAGGCGGGCCTAACCCGTGGGTTGAGAGTGGCGAACTGAATTTTTCCAGTCCAAACCTACCACTTTTGGCGGGCTGGGCCCACCTGCATTCCCATCTCTATCTCTATGTGATGTAAAAAAATTGAATCATTAATACCAATTAGACGGTGCTCCCATGCGTTGCACGGGTAGATAGCAATTCAGAAACTACATTTAACTTTGTTCTGATCCGATGCGTTCGTTTTAGCATTCTCAAACTAATTGAGAAAAACAATTAGGAATTCAGAAAATACATTTTAGCTTTGTTCTGTCGCAAGCTTTGTTATTATAAAAATTAAAATGAAGCGTAAAATCCTAATAGTGCATCTTCGCTATATATGATAATCCTTTTTTTAGATTTAATTTAAGTTCAATAATCTTAAATATAAGAGTTTAGATTTTTCCATTTAAAAACTAAGAGCAAAACAACATGATCAGCACCAAGGCAAGAGTTACTGAGTTCAAATGTTAGCAGTGAGATATTGTTGTATCAACAATCAAATAATCAATCACACAAAATTTCAATCAGTATGCATAATAAAGACAGGAAGTTAGGCTCAGGTACATCAAAATGGGTACCGGAAAAATGGGTTGCTGTAATTGCTTATTAATTCTGCAAACCATCCATTTTCCTTTGACACCATGTTTCATTTAACTGTAAGAAGAAATGTGGATGAAGAAATGTATATTATACCAAAACTCCCTGGAACGAATAAGAGTCACAAGATGCCATTTCTTTGAAAAATGTATGATATGGTCATGTTGAAGAGAATATTGAAAAAGACAAGTAAAAGAAGTAAAATGCATGAACGCATAATTTCAACTGAACTTTGTTTGGATATTGTATATTAATATTAACAGCAAAAGAAAATTCAGGGAACAGATTTTTCCATGAAAGATTGCGTTGTGAAAGTTGAATTAAAATTGGTATTATGCAATGCGGTGTAATGATGGACTGAACAATAATATATGTGACAATTAATCAATAGATAGATGAAGTAAAGTAACCACTTACATAATATTCAATGCAACAAACAGAGTAAAAGATGGATCTAAGTGTGCAATCTCAATTAAGTTGGAAAAAACCAAGGCACTATTTGCATTAGCTTTGTTGATAAGAGCGCTTGAATGGATGTCTGAGTACTCCACTGTGCTACTTATTTTTTACCTACAAAGATGTTG
>JANTPZ010076305.1:870-10922 GCA_025593235.1 Vachellia pachyceras | reverse complement strand
TAAGGAACCACATCACACGAAACGTTATTGTCGCAAGTTACTGAGCAAACAGTCCCTGTCTGGTTCTGCCAATATGGCTATGGCTCCTGATGATGTTCTGTCGCCTCCGTCCACCACCGCTTCTAGTGCTCTTGCTACAGGTAGAGTTGACTCTTGCCTTGCTACTTCTTCCTCGAAGTGGATCATCGATTCTGGTGCCACTGATCATATGACAGGTAACCATCATCTCTTCTCCTCTTTTACGCCGTATGCCCATCCTTCTTCCATCACTATTGCTAATGGTTCGTATTCCCGTGTTCTTGGATCTGGTACTATTAAAGCTACCCCCTCTATTCATTTAACCTCTGTTTTGGATGTTCCTGATCTTGCCTTTAATCTTCTTTCCCTCAGTCAACTTACTCACCAACTTAATTGTTTTATCTCACTTTATCTTGACCATTGTTTGATACAGGATCTCACAACGAAGCGGATTATTGGTAGGAGTTATGAATCTGGCGGACACTATTTCCTTGATGATCGAGTGCCGCGTTTGGTTGCTTGTTCTAGTGGTGCATCTCCTTTTGATGTTCATTGTCGTTTGGGTCATTTGTCTTTGTCGTCATTAAAGAGGATTTATCCTCAGTTTAGTCACTTATCCACTTTAGATTGTGATTCGTGTCAATTTGCCAAACTTCATCATGTTCCTTTGGCATCTAGAGTTAATAAACGGGCTACGTCCCCCTTTGAGTTAGTCCATTCTGATATTTGGGGTCCTTGTTCTGTTGAGTCCAAAACTGGTTTTAAGTACTTTGTTACCTTTGTGGATGATTTTTCTCGATCAACTTGGCTTTATCTAATGAAATCTCGTTCTGAATTGTTCTCTCTTTTTTTGTAATTTTTGTGCTGAAATTAATACTTAGTTTGATGTTTCTGTTCACACATTGCGAAATGATAATGCCAAAGAATATTTTTCGGCACAATTTCAAAACTATATGCTTCAGCACGGCATACTACATCACTCTTCCTGTGCCGATACACCTGCTCAAAATGGTGTTGCTGAAAGAAAGAACCGTCATTTATTGGAAGTTGCTCGAGCTCTCATGTTCCAAATGCATGTCCCTAAATCTTTTTGGGCGGACACTGTATCCACTGCCTGTTTTTTGATCAATCGTATGCCCTCTTCTGTTCTTCATGGTGGTACCCCTTACACCACGTTGTTCCCCACTAAGTCATTGTTTCCCATTGCTCTTAAAATTTATGGATGTGTTTGTTTTGTTCGTGATGTCCACCCTTCGGTCTCAAAATTGGATCCCAGGTCCCTCAAATGTGTCTTTCTTGGATATTCGAGGGTTCAAAAATCTTCACCGATACCTCATGTCTATAGATATCACCTTTCATGAGTCTACTGCGTTCTTCCCGTCCGCCTCTTCGTCTGTTACTACTCAGGGCGATGTCCTTGATGATCTCTTAGTGTATCAAGTCTTACCACCACCAGCTCCAGCTCCCGTTCCCGTTCCGTCATCGGCCAAACCACCAGTGGTTCATGTCTACCATCGACGTCCCAAGGATGGTAGTATCGAATCTCCAATTCATGACCCACCAGACTCTGCTATGTCGTCAGATCCAAGCCAACACCCTGTCACTCCTATTTCTGACTCTATTCTAGATCCAGTTGTTGTACCTGAGCCAGTTTCTGATTCTACCGATTTGCCCATTGCCCTTCGCAAAGGTAAACGTACTTGCACCTATCCCATCTCCTCCTATGTTTCTTATAATACTCTGTCTCCTGCCTCCTACTCTTTTGTTGCCTCTTTGGATTCCATCTCCCTTCCTACGACCCTTCATCAAGCCTTAGCTCATCCGGGTTGGCGTGCTGCTATGGAGGTAGAGATGATGGCCCTTAATCAAGCTGGTACCTGGTCTCTGGTTGATCTACCGACGGGGAAGAAGGCAATTGGATGTAAATGGGTATTCACAGTTAAGACAAAGGCCGATGGTACTGTGGAACGTCTTAAGGCTCGCCTTGTTGCGAAAGGGTATGCCCAGACATATGGCATTGACTACTCTGAGACTTTCTCGCCGGTGGCCAAACTTTCTTCTGTTCGTCTTTTCATATCTCTGGCTGCCACTTATAATTGGGCACTTCACCAGCTTGATGTCAAAAATGCCTTCTTGAATGGTGACTTACATGAAGAGGTCTATATGAAGCAACCGCCAGGTTTTGTTGCTGAGGGGGAGAATGGGAAGGTATGCCGACTTCAGCGATCTCTATATGGTTTAAAGCAAAGTCTACGAGCTTGGTTTGACAGGTTCAGCTCGGTAGTTCAAAAGTTTGGCATGCACCAAAGCAGGAGTGACCATTCTATGTTTTACCAGCAGACGGATGCTGGTGTTATTTTATTAGTTATATATGTCGATGATATTGTAATCACGTGACAATAACTCGGGCATTTCATTACTCAAGACCTTCCTCACTTCTCATTTTCAGACAAAGGATTTGGGACCCTTGAAGTATTTTCTGGGAATAGATGTTATGAAAAGTAAGAAAGGGATTCTCTTGACGCAGAGGAAATATGTCCTTGATTTGTTGGCCGAGACAGGAAAACTCGGAGCTACACCAAGCAGCGTTCCTATGATTCGAAACCCATTTCTTGATATTGATGGCACAGTACCATTTGAGACATTGCCGGAAGATATGAGGAACAAACTTGATCCTGAGAAGATCAAGTCCTTTGAGAATCCTGAGAGGTATCGGAGGCTAGTTGGAAAATTAAATTACCTTACAGTAACCCGTCCTGATATTACTTTTGTGGTTAGTGTCCTTAGCCAATTCATGATGGCTCCAACTGTAGCTCAGTGGGAAGCCTTGGAGCATGTTTTGCACTATCTGAAAGGGGCGCCTGGCCGTGGTATACTTTATACTAACCATGATCATACTGAAATCGAATGTTTTTGTGATGCAGACTATGGTGGTTCGAAAGCTACCAGATGATCTACTACAGGATATTGTGTCTTTGTGGGTGGCAATCTAGTTTCTTGGAAGAGTAAGAAACAAGATGTGGTATCACGATCGAGCGCTGAAGCTGAATACCGAGCTATGGCACAATCAACTCAAGAGATTGTATGGATTATGAAGGAAATCGGTTATAGTGCGTCATTACCAGCAAAGTTATGGTGTGATAACAAAGCTGCCTTACACATAGCCTCCAATTCTGTGTTTCATGAACGAACGAAACATATCGAAATTGACTGTCACTTTGTTCGAGACAAGGTCAGAGAGAACTTCATTTCTACAGGACATGTACGGTCTGGTGATCAATTAGGCGACCTTTTGACTAAGGCCCTTACTGGGATACGGGTTGACTATCTTTGTAACAAGTTGGGCTTGATTAATATCTATGCTCAAACTTGAGGGATAGTGTTGAGATATTCGAAGATACACATTAATATGAGATTGATGATGAGATAAATTAGGGATATAATATGATTGTGATTCTGTAATTATGATTCTGTATAACCCTCCATTGTATAAATACCCTTTGAGGGTACATCAAATATGTAGCATTATTCAGAATATTCCTACCAAACACCTAACAGACCCAATCTGAAGAAACATAATCATTGATCAAGATTGGATCTTAGGTGTTTTAGGGTTGTGTAGGGTCAAGAAATTTTGACCCAACTTATTGGGGTGGGTTTGGCCATAACCCTATCCAAACCTGACGCTGTTACAATCCAAATATAATAGTACTATAAAACAGATAAAGCACATTTATTAGACAACATGTTATGTGCATAAACAGGACGTCAAATGGCGCAAACATCAATTAATCAGCCATATAAATCAACTAAACCAAGCCAGAGCCAAACAGCCTTAAATGAAAAAGTTCTTACTCGAACGTAATCGCATTGGGATCTCCTGGTGCTCACGTCTGATGCACAAACGTTCACTTAATAATGCCATCACAGCGATTCCAGTACCATTCACAATCCACCAAGTGATGGAAGATGGCCAGCCTCCGTACACAATGCATATAAAAAGATGGATGATGTATAGGGTGGCTGAAAAGTCCAAGCATTTCTTTGCCCTTTCAATTAAGTAAAGCATATATACAGACCTGCAAAAATAAGATTGTAGAGTAAATACAATACAAAACAGACATAAAAGTTCAAAGCTTATAAGCCAAATATACAAGAGATGTACAAACCCCATGACACCCCCCAGAACTTCCACTAAGGCCTGAATCCCTCCTCCAAATAGCAACCCACAAAAAATCATAAAACATCACTAGAAGCATCAGAACTCCCAAGAAATGGGCAAACAAGACCCAAAATCTAATTATTGTTCATGTTTGTATAAGCTAACAAAGATAACTGGTTGATACTTGATACTGAAAAAGAAAAAACTCAAAGTTTTCATTTCCTTTTTAAGCTGTGATAGTATAGAAGTTTTCAGTTAACAAGATAAAAGCAAACATGAAGGTCAAACATGTCTGAAAATCACAATGTTGATGTTCAAGTTCAACCTATTATAGCATGCAACTCTTAGAAAGGTTGAACTACTGAAGAATACAGTTCATAGGTTATATTTCAAAGACAAGTAAAGCCAAAGAGTGGGTAGGAAAAATTCCATATTACAGAAGACTGAATTTTATGCATTTTACCTAAAACAGACAAACGTCAAGCACAATAGACAGAATAAATTTCAGACTGACTGCAGTTATAAGCATGCGGACAAAACAATAAGATAAAACTGAAGGAGAAGCAAAACGAGAAATGAGAGAATTAAGAACAATCTAATGAAAATCCATATCCACCAAATTCAGTTCCATATCTACATAATTATGTGAATCAGGTCATAGACAGTTCAGAGCGGCAGGGGATGTTATGAAATTAATGTGAAATATTCATTTTAGGATTCAAACAACTAGAGAGAAGCAACATCAAGGAGAATTCACGTCTCATTGAATGATATGGAGAGGAGCATAGAGACAAAATACACTCAAAACAAAGTCACCAAATATAACACATTGATCAAAATATACTTAGCTATAATATGATCAATTATATCTAAATGATTGCGTAACCATGAATTAGGATATCAATCACTTATTAAGGCAAGAAAGTAAAATATAAATTTACCCTGCAAAGGAGCTGAGCAGAAATGAGGCAATAACGCACCAACCAGTAACGGTTGAGGTTGTGATGGTCACATAATCAAAGAAATATACGAGGCTTAACCGAGATACACGAGTCCCGACAAGTATCGACAAGAACACTCCAAGAGTTACGTAATATAAACATTGAAGACAAACAATTTGAGCGACAATAAGCCAAGGGTCAAAGACCACCGCACCATAGAACATGACGGCGAGTTCTCAGACACCTGAGCTCCTAAACCTTGAGAATGAAAATTTCTTATGAGAATCACCCTAGATTCTTATAATTGAATCGCACCCACACAATTCATTCCCCCACAAAATACTTCAAATCTAAACAATTGAAGCCGGACCACTTGTCATTCAGAGAAGCGATCAATTTCCAGGAACCCAAACTCTCATAAAGCATCATCAAGCTTAGATACAGTCAATCTTCAATTCCAATCATTGGGTAATTCACCATCCAAACCCGAACTTAGAAACATGTAGATGCTCAGATCTAGGTTATGGAAGCGATAACTGTTTGACAGCGAAACGAGTGCAAGAAAGTCACCAATAATTTCCCGACGAAGCAGAGTAGACAAAACAGAAAGATATGAAAAAGGTCCCTACTTTCATGCGGCGGCCAATACAGTAGAGAATTCCAACAAATATTTTAGACAGCTGCCTCAGAAGAGTAAACTTGCCAGAACCGGACCAGAGAAACTTTGAATGAATAGTTTGAGATCGAGAAGAAGCAGAAGATTTGGAATTTGGAAGTGTCAATTCGGCCAGAGAACTTTTTTACGCGAGATTGGTTCGAGAGAACGATTTGCTAAACCTGGCCAGAGAAACAACGAATGTACCGTTTACTGTTATTAATCTTTGTTTTTGCGAAATGTGAAATTAGGAGATGAACACAGCAGCCTCAGCCCTCCATGGACTATGCCCTATGGTTACTGACTGATTTGAATTTCTATCTTCCTTATTTATTTTTAAGAAATTAAAATTTAAAATTTATATTATTTTTTTAAAAATATTTGTCAAATAAAAGGTAAAAATTAATTTTTCTATATTTTTTCAAAATAAAAATAACTGTACCATATATAATTATTTCAAGGTTAAGTAGCATTTTTGTTACGGAAGTATACACATTGGAGCACTGAGTATCCAGAAGTTTTCTTGGGACAGGATTCACCCTGGAAGTTTATAAAACGTAGCATTTTTCACCTGGAGCAATGGATCCTTAACGAACCTTTGGCTACATTTGAATAAGGCATGTATTATTCGAATAAAAGCCTCATCTTTAACGAAAAACTCATTCAATCGAATTTTTCCTCAACGTTTTAGATTCAATCGAATATAAAAGTCGAGATTCAATCAAATCAGTTTTATATTCAATCGAATCATGGACTTTCTACACCTCATTTTTACCCAGCGGTTTAGAAAGTGGGAAAAATACGGTTTAAAAAGTCCATCATTCGAATGAAAATAAAGCTTATTCGAATGAGTTGACTCTTTATAAACGGTTTAAAAAGCTTAAACTTCAAAATGTTGTAACTTCTTCATTTCAACTCCAAAATTGACAAATAACCTATCATTGAAAATCCTTATAAGTCTACTTTCAAATGGCATAATTTTTAAATCAATTGGATATCTAAATTGAGAGATATCATCAAAAACTGAACATATATCTGGAATATACGTATTCCTGATACATGTTTGGCTTTTTTATCATATCTCTCAAAACACAAATCTTATGATTGTGAAACTTGTGTAATTTGAAATTAGACTTAAAGGGATTTATAATGATAGGTCATTTGTCAATTTTGGAGTTGAAATGAAGAAGTTACAACATTTTAAAGTTTAAACTTTCTAAACCGTTTATAAAGAATGAACTCATTCGAATGAGCTTTATTTTCATTCGAATAATGGACTTTCTAAACCTTATTTGTCCCCAACGGTTTAGAAAGTACCCCCAAAGGTGTAGAAAGTACACTTTCTACACTTTCGGGGGAGAAGGCGGTTTAGAAAGTCCATCATTCAAATGAAAATAAAGCTCATTCGAATGAGTTTACTTTTTATAAACGGTTTAGAAAACTTAAACTTCAAAATGCTGTAACATTTTCATTTCAACTCTAAAATTGAAAAATGACCAATCATTTGAAAGCCATTTGCGTCTACTTTCAAAAAACACAAGTTTCACAATCATAGGATTTGTTTTTTGAGAGATATGATAAAAAAACCAAACAAATATCAGGAATACATATATTTCAAATATATGTTCGGTTTTTTGATGATATCTCTCAATCCAGATATCCAATTGATTTAAAAATTGTTCCATTTGAAATTAGACTCATAGGGCGTTCCAATTATAGGTCATTTGTCAATTTTGAAGTTGAAATGAAGAAGTTACATAATTTTAAAATTTAAGATTTCTAAACCGTTTATAAAGAGTGAACTCATTCGAATGAGTTCTTATTTTCATTCGAATGATGGACTTTCTAAACCGCCTTGTAGAAAGTGAACTTTCTACACCTTTGGAGAGTACATTCTAAACCGTTGGGGACAAATACGATTTAAAAATTCCATCATTCGAATGAAAATAAAGCTCATTCGAATGAGTTGACTTTTTATAAACAGTTTAGAAAGCTTACACTTCAAAATGTTGTAACTTCTTCATTTCAACTTCAAAATTGACAAATGACCTATCATTGGAAATCTCTGAGTCTAAAACAATTGGTGATTGCATCCTCCCAAGCAATTACTATCTAGCCTGAAAGGAAACCAGTAACACCCTATGTCTAAAAGCCTGGTAAAACCAGATTCATTTGGCAGGTTGAACCAGAATTTTTTGAAAAAACACCCAACTTAACAGCCTTAAAGATTAACTATCCCTTTTTTTACAAATATTAATGTTGCTAAAAGAGATTGGAACACTCCTTCAAAAGAAACTATTTCTTCAGCCTTCCCCCCTTCAACCCCAGTTCAAATTCCCAAACTCAGATGATAAAGGACATCCTATTATCGCTGCACCATTTAAATTTAAGAATATTGAACAAGAAGGTTGATCCCAGAGACATTAAAAATATTATTGAACAAAACAATTATACTAACCAATATCTCTATATCATTGGAGATCATATTAACCAAACTCCTTCAACCCCACAACCATCTCCTGTTAATACTAAACATACCCCTAATATTCAAATACCTTTATTCAAACTTTTTGAAATTAATCCTCAAATAAGAACAAAAATCTAGACAAAAACTAAAGCTGATTTAATTAGACAAATAGAACAAAGATTACATCTAATTGAGTCAATCGTTCCTGAAACTCCTCAATCTTCTAGTACTACTAGAATACAAGTTGTCTCTCGAAAACATGAATCAGATTCTGACACCAATCCTGAAATTAATTCTCCAACATCCGAAATTCAAATCAACGAATTTTCTTGGCGAAAACCTTCTAAACTTTACTATCCACGTGCGACACCTCCTGATGTCCTTGTGAAAGAAACACCAAAAAAGATTAAATCCTTTAATGCAAATCACATTTATGAATGGAATATAGACGGTCTCACCGAAAAACAAATTTTAGATCTTATGCAAGAAATGGGTATGGTATGTACTGCCTATCAAACACAGTTTGATTATACTGATGAAGAAATTATCAACCTTTTAATTTCTGGGTTTTCTGGACAATTAAAAGGATGATGGGATTATTATATTTCTTCTCAGGATAAACAAACTATTTTTTCTGTTGTTAAAATAGAAGCAGATGGGACACCTATTGCCCATAATTGTGAGCATATTCCTGATTCTGTGAATAGATTGATCTTTACAATTGTCAAACATTTCGTAGGAGATCATTCCTTATGGAAAGATAGGTCTGCAGAATTACTGTCAAATCTTAGGTGCAGAACACTATTTGATTTCACGTTTTTAACTCGAGTTTTCACTAGGGATGATGCCCATCAACCATTTTGAAATCAGCAACATAGTTAAAACATCCCAAAAACCGTTGGAGTTGATTTTTATCAATAATCTGGTAAGGAGATTTATCAGCAAATTGAATCACCCTTTCTATTGGAGTGATTTTTCCTTGATAAATCCAAAGACCAAGAAAGTGAATTCGTGTTTGAAAAAGAGAGATTTTTGGCTTAGAAACTACTAAACCATTGCGTTCTGCCAGTTTGATAAAATGAGATATATGTTTGAAATGTTGATCAATAGAATGAGAAAAAAATTAATACATCATCAATATATACTATAATAAACTGATAAAAATCATTAAATATCTCATTCATGATTCTTTGGAATACAGAAGGAGCGTTTTTCAAACCAAAAGGCATAACATACCACTCATATTGTCCAAAGGGTACAGCAAAAGCAGTTTTATACCTATCTTTTTCAGAAATTTGAATCTGCCAAAATCCAGATTTCATGTCAAATTTTAAAAAGATCTTTGCAGAATGAAGATGTTTAAGGAGATCAGACTTGTTTGCGATTGGATAATGAATCCATTGGAGGGCTTCGTTAAGGGGTTTATAATTGATAACAAGTTTTGGAGTTCCTCTTTCAATTTCTGCATTTTTATTAACATAAAAAGCAACACATGACCAAGGACTCCTACTCTTCCTAATGAGTTTTTTTATTTAAAAGATCTTGAATCTCCTTTTGACAAGTTTCAAGAAGATCTTGACTCATTTGGATTGGTCTAGCCTTTGTTGGAATATTTCAACTTGAACAAGCTACACAACCTACCCCCGAGACCTATGCCTCAAGTTAGCAGGATAACTCAAGAGTCAGGACCTGACGAGCGGATCTTTAGTCGCCTTAGATTCGCGTCAAAAATAATTTAACCGAATTAATGTAGTATAGCACCAATCCGGGTCGTGTTCACTTTGAGGAGCCGAAAAAATGAAATTAATT
>JANTPZ010076303.1:12443-30635 GCA_025593235.1 Vachellia pachyceras | reverse complement strand
TAATATAATAGACATACAAAAAAGATAATTGTGCTCTATTGCAAATCTGTTGGTAGGATACATTTTGTCCATGATGCATTTATGTTTGGATAAATATTAGATTCATAGTATATTTATTTTGTCAAAAAGAAGTTTTTTTGTTCGTAATGTATTTTGAAAGAATGGGTTAGTTAGAATTTTTATGTCGCATATATGAGTTAGCCAATGAAGGTGGAAAATCACAGTACTGTACTGCATACCCACACGCAAAGTGAAAACACATCGATAAATATAGAGAGAGAAGGGGGGTTGAGAGAGAGGAGACAAACAGAGGGGCAAGATTAACAAGGCTTCTTTATCAGGCAACTGCTTCCGGAAAAGATTGATGCATAGGCAACGGATTCCAAAATAGAGATGAACCGAAATACATTGATAATGAGATAACGTTTGGAATACAACTTTAACCATAAATTAAACATGGCCATCTTTTCCACTTTGATTCCACAAACACCTTTTAGAAAGATAGGCATCTTTTTCACTGTACGCACTTTTTTGAAAACAAATCCATTTTCTCTCATTGCATTATCGTTAATCAATGAAGAGCAGTAGCCATTACTTTTACCCGGCCCCAACTCTATCCTCCTTAAAGTAACTTGCTTTCGGAAGAAATAATCAGCTGACACCCAAAACATTTTTCTTATTTGTTGCTCAAGAAAGAAACTTTAATTCCCCTCCCTTTAATTTAATTACGCTTTTGTGCTTGATTTAAGCGATTTTGCCATTGAAGGGGCAAAACAAGGCCATATCTTATATATATAATAGTATTGTTATGATCCCGCAAGCAAAATACATTCATGGAAAGTTAATATGCTTGGAACGCGGACGATGAAAACGTACTTTAAAATGTTTGTTTATTACCCAAATTAGGAAATGACCTTGTTTCATGGATGTCGGCGATCCTTTGTTAATTTTCTTACGTTAATCAATTGGCCCCCTCGAAGGTTCTCTTGCATTTTTTTCACGATTAAAAAGGTTCTCGTGGATTAATTAAGAATAATTGTTCGGTGAAGCTAATTTATTCAATATCCAAAATCTAAATCCTTTGTATCATGACGCCATGATTATCAAAAAGTACCAGGCTTTAGAATCCTATATTGGTCTGTTTGTCAACAAAGCCAGCGCAATTCAACATTCATGTATTATCAAATATAAATATATAATTCTTACTATCTATAAGTTACAAATTACGTGACTTTTATATATAAATTAGAAAATCAATGCATGTATAATAAAAATGTTAAAACGTCGAAATATTCCCTTGAAATAATCATGTTTCGTGTTAAATTCCATTAATAGATGAATTTTCCTTTGCAGCATCTTCTCAATATTTTGTACCAATTGAAGGAAATATCTTGAATATTGGCAGTCATGAGAACCGTTCAATATTGGTATTGCCCGTTTAGGAACGCGGTAGAGAAGTACTTTTATGCAAGTCAAGGTAAATATGTTAAGGGGATTTTCTTATTTTGCGAAAAAATATTGTTGAACGTACATTTGGCTTTTCCAAGCTGTTCAATATTGGCATTATAAATTGGTTTAATTTCGAGTCTCTTCAAGCTCTAGACGGGATATATAGCTTTCCGACATATTTCTGTTATTAACTTTTTTCCATTGAAACATGGTATTAAACTATGAACACCTGATTCCTCGATAATACAAGAGCATAGGATTTGATTGAAAAATATAACTATTTCCAAAAACAGATGATATTGTTGAATAATCATATAGCTACCCACATGCTAAAAATGTTGCTGGCGTAACTAATATATTAATCAAAATATTAACTAGTTTAACTAGTATTTAACAGATTATTATGATGGACTAATTAAACACAGGTTAAATGGGTTTCCTAGCCCGGTAACACTAAATACACCCTCTAAGTCTTTCTTAAACATGAGGTTATAAGCTCAACGCTCTTAAATATGTTGATTGTGTGAGTTATGTCACATGATGAATATTGTGTCCGTCTGGGAACGCGGTAGAGAAGTACTTTTACGCAAGTCGAGGTAAAATATGGAGGAGATTATCTAATTTTTACGGAAAAATACTGTTAAACGTGTTTTTGGGAAGTAAATAAGCTTTTCCAAATAATCGCTTTAAAAATCTGGCACCATTAAAAAGTTATACAGTGGTGATCCGGCTTGGGTGATAACTTACTGAGAGAACAAGAGGGGAACATAGGAGTGGATGAATGATTAGTCAGACTGACCCACAATTTAAGATTTCAGGTCACTGTCGATTTATATAACAATATTATGAAAAATAAAATTGAGAGCAGAAATACACAAGGCCACATCTTAAGATTCTCGTGATAGCTAGCTTGAACCCGAAGGAAATTGATTTCTACAAGCATAAGCATCAGCTCACAAATATTATTTATATGATTGGGAATCACTAAAAAAATTAAATAACACGAAATATATAAATACACACACATATCTTCTATAATAATGAAACTGGGCAATCATTATTTATCATGTAAATAAAAAATATTTGTGGGATTAATTAAGTCGATCCGGCCATGTCATGTAAGATATTAGTTATGCTTAGACCATTGTTGAAGAGAGAGCATCAACACATAAAATATGGATAAAGCAACCAAACACAAACACACAGCACACTGAATAAGTTTCAATATACAAAGCGAGGTTCGTCTGAAAGAGAGAAAATTAATGCAACGAAGATCTGTATGGGAGCAACGAAGATCTAAGTGATGAGACATAAATAGATAGAAAGCGTGCATTACCAGGAGGAGGTTGTGTGCAATATATAAACTATATATAAAGCACATAGTAACAAGAGAGCTCTGTGTGTGTGTGTGTGTGTGTGTGTGAAAGGCTCGTACACAGAGAAAGTATAGCAGCGAGCATACTTAATTAATTTAATGCATGCATACTTATAAAATAACACGAGGGATATTATTATTTAATTAATATATCGTTTTATGAGAGTGGGGGCTAATGATCAAACTAATTAAAGACTTCTGATTAAGCCAATATAATTAGTAAGCTCCAACGTGGAACTGATTGATGATACGCTCTTATATATACCAACGTCCGCATCATTAATTAGGTTAGTGATGCATGCTGGTAGAGAACCCTAAGATGTCTGTATTTTGGTCTTTTTATATTCCATGTGAAAACGAATTGATACCCCAAAAAAAAAAAAATACAATCTCCCCTTACGAATTGAACCCTATATTATGTATTTGTACGTACTACTAAATTGTTGAATTTAAAGTTGCAATTACGTACTGTAACTACAGGATGTGTGTGTTTTGTACGCTGTGCATCACTTTCCAGATCACGAATCAAGCTCGTCAATTGTTAAAACCTCACTCGATGTTGAAGCCTCTGCTAATAGCTTTAAGTGAAACAAAAAAGAACACATTCTATTACAAATCTCTCGCAGTTTGAGGAGCCAATGTTCAAATTCTTGTTTAGCGAGATGCATGAATTTAGTGTCGGATAATGACTCAAATATAAAACAATCTATGAGCTTGACGATAGACATGGATCTTTCGAGAAAATTAATGTCTTCAACCAATAATTAAGTTCAATTCAAGGCAACGATGAAGAAGGGTATTGAAAAATGGATCGTAAACTATGACAAATTAAATCATCATGATTCAGGCCTCAATAATATAGAGAATAGTTAGATGATGATCAACTAGGGTTGCTATCAAAAGTGCTGAGTCACCAGAACTCGTGATCCTTAGGATAGGATGAATTCACAAAACACTGCGTTAAGTTAGAGGATAGAGATACAGAATAATGGTTCTTATATTATACAACACATTCACAGAGCCTCCTGTATTATACTCAAATTTGGAGTTCCTCCCTCCCTGTAACCTCAATCATATGAATGTTATTCTTAGCAGTTTAAGAAACAGTTACTTCCAAACAAGAACGCAATCCCTCAAGTGATATCTGTTGGCCTGTCACCATTTATGTTACAGTACCTACTCTACGCAAAATCGTACAAAATTTGTCACGCGTTCTTATCAAATCGTCACTGTCCTCGTCCTGCATTGAATATTCCTCCTACAATAATTATTGGTCTCTCCCGCCCGTGTCCTTCCCATCATGAACCTATCTCAGGGATAGAGTATGATTCAGTGGATCTAATTAATTAATGGATATGGAAGTTCATGATTTGCTTTTGATTTTATCTGTGAAATGAACTGCTGTTCCAATCTAATCGGGTCTTTGTCGATTGAGTGAAACAAAACAAGACAGAACAACATCGATCGCTTGTCTCAATTGATTGTTTGAATCGAGAGTTTCAATCCGAGGTCTCTGTGCAATGCATTTTAATTAGTTAGTGATGAGAGGTCAAATGAAAAGAAAATAATAATTACAGAGGCATGCGGCTGTTCATTTCATACGTTCTTAATTACCTTTGGTCTTTATATTATTATTATTATTGGCAACATATATTGTTAATTACGTGGTTATGTAGATGAAAAGCAAATATCTTAATGAATATAACTCAACAGAACTTAGTTAATTAGCCTGGTGCTGTATGTTAAACATTTAATTAATGGTGTGTACTCTGTACGCATGTCTAATGAGCAAGACTAGATTCAACGTAGGTGTATATATACCGAAATTAAAGAATTAGAACTTTTTTAATTTTAATTAAAGCTTCCTACATAAAAAAAAAAGCAACTATCCTTTAGTTAATTTGCCATCCAGCTAGACTCTAATACAAGTGCATGTTTAATTAAGAAACACTTTTTTCCAACAGTACACGCAAGTCAAGATAAAAATATGATAAAATCCGTAAAAAGTTTCTTGAATTTCGTAACTTCTTTATTCCAATGGATTCCTAAACACACACAGACGGTGGCACGGTGCAACCAAAGTCGGTGTAATGAACGAATGATTGGTTGGGGATTATTATTCCGTCGTAGAGAAGTCCAAAAATATTGGCAATTAATAAATTATGATAATATGAAGGATGTTAGCTGCTGTGTGTGAAAAAATAAAACTAGTTTTTTGTTTTACATAAGAAAAATGATTGGGATGAACGCGTTGTTCGTCGTTTCAGTCTGTTTTCATGAAAAAACGACAACAAAATTAGAGTCATAAGACAGTGCGTTTGAAGGTAATTGGAGTAATAATTTATAATTAATTAGGAGACGGAAAAACAAAAGCTAGCTAGAAGAGGTTGCTTAAAATGAGTAATCAAGTAATTAAACGCGTGGACTAATTATTTGAAGGGAACAGATAAAATTAAGAATAAGGATATCTTCTAGAAGTCGTGAGCATAATTAAAGATGTGATCTTTTTCCAGAAATAAATAAATATATATTGTTTTAATAGAGCGAGAAGATCTATGAATGTAATTTACATCCCGTGTTGTAATCTAATAGGCATAATTTTGGCGGCCACACGCAATCAGAATTCAAAGGAGGGTGGCGTAATTAGGAGACAGATTCAGAAGTGACATGTGGACAACATATCCAAATAACAAATTATGTGTGATTCAAGAATGATGGCTTGTTTAGATCTCATTTTCAGAATACCTTTTACAGAGTAAAAATTAGATTTTGAAGAATAAATTTTAAAAAATAACTTTTACAGATTCTGAAGTAAAACTTATGTTTTAAAAATGATTTATGTTTGGGAAGTTATTAGCTTTTACGGATTCCGAGACAAAAAATATGTAGGAAAGAGAAAGAATGAAAAGTAGGAAAGAGGAAAGATAAAGAAAGAAAAAGTAGAAAAGAGGAAAGAGAACGAAGAAAAAAAGGAAAGAGGAAAAAGTAGAAAAGAGAAAACATAGATTCTAAACCGTAGCCAAAATAGCTTTTCGGAAAATTTTTCGTATTTAGACAAAATCTAGATTTCAAAATCAAATTTAGATTTCAGAAAGTGATGGTAAATAAGCTCATGAGAATAAAGATGAAAACGTCATTTTGCACATCCTCCTCAGAACATTTTTTAGTCTATGCAGTTTCAATACATTTGATGAAATTAAAAAGATTAACTTTGATGTTAAACCTTTTTTAATACAGGGTTTTTTTTCTCCTTCAAAAAATCATTATTTGCTTTTCTGGGACACATCTGTTGTGTTAACCAGTGATGATGATGCTTTAGATTTGAAGACATCATTCAACTTGTTTATATTTTCAACACAAAACGGTTAAAGTTATTTAAATGGAAAGGAACCTTGAGAATTGAGATTAGGTGTGAAAAAAGTGAGTGAATGCTCAGTTCAGAATAATGAACTCATATCAACCATATAATTAAAATGACAGATACAGTGGATATTGTAGTTTACTGATAATAGATTGGATCACCTGATCGAATCTGTCTCAAACGACAACTCAACGAGGAAATTTAACGTACCATCACTTTTAACTAATCAAGGAAGTTCCATACGTACAAGCACACGAACAGTTAATTGCTTTAATAATCTCAGCTCCCCTGACTTTATAAGCGTTCGTTATGATTTTGAGTCTGAGTTAATCAAACTTCGGGCATATGCACTACGGAGAAGCATTCAAAGAACATGCTGAAGAATCCTACCTTAATCAGGCCTAAAAGGGGCTCTAATCAACAAAACCTGGCAGCAAAATAGAGGTGAGGAGAATTGAAAAGTTCATTTTTTGTTGTTGGTATAATTAAAGGTTTGCTTTAATTAAACCAGAAAGTCTGAACGGGAATAATTACGCGACGGAAGTTGAGAAGCTTTATGAATAAAAAACCATACACTGTTAAGATTTTTCGAAAATCCTGACATTTTAGGAAGATAAGCTCTAAATCTAATAACAAGAAAATGATCTGTTTCCTCAAGAAACCCATATTCTTTATAGACAACACCGTTTTTTCATATATGCACAAACCAGGAATGAGTGTTAATCCCAAAAAATCTATCGCTGAAATAGCAGAGGATAAGAGTGGCGTGTCCCATTTATTGAGGGGAATATTCGTTCTACGGTGTGATACAGATTATAGATAAAGTCATAAAGATTCCCAGGTCTATTCACTCTGGATGTTGAGTTTCAGATCAATAACGACAATGACAAAGATTGTTTCATCGACAAAAAAAAAAAGCTTGCTTCTCTGGCTGAAATACTACTACTGGCATGTCTACAATCTAAGACAGTGATGAAGCATCAAGCAAGATTAGACAGGAGCGTGTCTCCAATCTAAGACCTTCTCAGTTCCCTCCGTCATTCTTTAACTCTCCTTTTGGGTAAAAATTAAGGGGAATTGCAATTAGGCTTAAGTAAAGAAAATAATATCCAGCAATCTCAATAATTTATTAAAGACAAGTGAAAGTGACCTATTAACAAGTTCATGGAACTTATAGATATTATTTCTCTTACTTAAAACCTAAGTGCAAGTGTCCCTAAAAATTACTATTAAATTGAAGCCTTTCAAGTTTCTTGTTGGCATTGGCTCATCTACTTCCATCTTTTCTTTCCCCCCTGCGTTTTCTTCAACGAAAATATGGTTTCATACGGTATTTCTTTGGGTTTGAACTAGAGCAGAAGATGCAGCTTACAAGAGGATATAATTATATCTTTGTTCGGGTGGTTTGTTATAACAATTAAGAGCTCATTTAAAAATCTATTTGAAAATAACTTTTACAAATTCCAATGTAAAAACTAGATTTTAAAAGATTGTGTTAGAGAAGTAATTGATTTTTAAAGAGTTTGAAGCAAGAAGTAGAAAAGAGAAAGAAAGAAAAAGTAGAAAAGAGAAAATTTATTAGGAGAGTGTGCACTTTGACAAAAACATAACTTTTTAAAAACTAGATTTCAAATCAAGGTTTTGTATCCAAAAATAACTTTTCAAACAAATTTTTGTACTTTGATAAAACCTAGATTTTGGACCAAAACCTAAATTTTATATGAAGTTCCAAACAAGCCCTAAATTGGAGATCAGATCAAATTCAGGTCCACAGGAGTTGCCAATCATTAAATCCAAGAGTAAAAGACAACACATGTATACTATGCTAGCAAACGCGACGTGTTGAAATAAATGGGTAGACTAGTGGGTACAGCCAGAGGAAAGATATTTGCGACTCCAAAGCATAATGTTAGAAAGGCTATGTTTATCATAAACAATGTCAAGGGAAAGGTAGAGCGAATGCTAAAGCACTAGTTGGACCAGCAAAGGTTTTTCACTGGGGACATAGCAAAGATCAATGAGATGAACTTTTCTCTTCCGATATAACTTAACTATCTTAACTGGCCAATAGCTGATAACAAGAAATGTCCTACAAAACTGGAATGGTACCAATTTCCCCACAACAAAAAAAACTCATTCTATCGTCATCTCTTGGTGTATATATAGAGATTCTTCCTTCTACTCATGCAGACTTCAACTTGGCTGATGTAGAAGCAAGGTAGGAAAGACTTCTGTGTCCCACAAACATCAAAAAGGCTCCCAGAAGGCCTAGTGATTTGAGTGTGGTGAACAGGTCCAGCTGCACCAGAACACAAGTGTAGTCAATGCGCAGTAACTTCTAGGAAAATTGGGAACAAAATTTTAAACTTGATTACCATGTCAGAAGAAAAATGGAACCAGAAATTCAACAAACATTCCACCAATACATGCATCATAGATGATAGATCAATGCGTTAGCCTACTCATTAATCATGACATGCACTAGAAATTACCCTTCTCATCGGGAACTAACCACCTCTAATACAAAACACTTCAAACCACCAATAAGAAACTGACCCAAACATGTTCGACTGCTCCGTTCAGTATCTATATGAAAAGTGACCATACCTTCAGCCAGAAAAGTCCATAAAGCAAAAGAACTGCAGCAATGCCAAGATGGAACAGAGCAGCATAGAGAGCATTTACTGATAAAGCAGGGAAGTTCTTCAGGTTCACTCCTAATCGTAAAAGCTGTAAATGATATCAGATAGAATGAAAAATGTTACCACCTACCCCATAGGAGGAATGTGAACCATGATAAAGCAGGTACAAAAAAAAACATGCAAGTAACTGGAATGGTTCGACAGCATTGAAAAATCCCTACACCTCACAATCGTAAGAAGCAAAAAAGTATACCAAATACGAAGAACGTTAACTGAGGAGTGAGTTATGAAAATGATATCAGACCTCTAACTGAGAGGGAGGTTATTTTTGGGACCAATGATTTCAAATAACTTGAATTACCGGACATCATTTTTTTTTTTTCCAATTACCACACACACACACTATTGAGGATTATAAGACTTACACCAACTAAAAAGCCAATCAAGGGCAAATTGGTCAAAACCAAGAAAGCCAGTGAAAGATTCTGGGGCGGTCGCTTTTCAGGAGCCCTGAATAAGTGGATTATCTCTTCTTTGGGTCCATATCTTGAATAAGGATCAACAGGTGGAGCAGGAGGGCGAGCTCCCATTTCAGGTGCAACTGGAAGATCTAATTCAACATGGCCCAGAGGCCATAAGAAAGAGTTCTCCTGAAAAATAATAATAAAAATAAAAGCTCAGATTGCCAGTATCAAAGTTAAGAGGGGAAATTAAAGAGAGTTTGTTGGGCCAGACACCATGACAGCATCACCAACAGTCAGCTCAATATTGTATCTGCCTGAAAGATAGAAGAATTTTTCCACCAAGCCAAGAAAATCCTACAAGTCAGAATATTAAAATGTGAGAAAAACAAGAACTATAAAAGTAAATGAGAATAAAATGACCTTTATGTACTCAAGAGAACTCAGAACCAAGATAATAAAACACATGATAAAAGGAACTTAACAAGAATGATCTCGAACTTCTGGCCGGTATTCCCAACCACAAAGATGTGTTCAACCATTGTCTCATGTCTCAGCTTAAGAAATGCCTGCATAACAACAAAATCCTCAATAAACAAAACATTGCAACGAATTCGTCAGAAGATCTAATGTTGATTACTAACCTGATGCGGCTTGAAAGCGTGACCATTAGGCATTGTCAATTGAAATGACAAATGCAACTTCTGCAGGTGGTTAGCTGAGAGTGAAACAACGTTATTTCCAGACAAGTCCAACCTGGATAGGAAAAGGCAGTGTGTAAAGAGCAAATTGAAACCAGAAACCCAATAAGCCACTAAAAGAAAAATATTACTTCATATGCATCATATTCAAACTTCAAATATGAAAAAGAATGATGAGAAACTGTTATAGTTATCACTTATCAGAAATCAGGAGTAGCACCTCGGATATGAGAGTTAATAATTTCCTAAACATGACTAGAAACATACGTTTTTTGGGTTTCAACACTTTCAAGATCACTGTCGAAAACAGCAATTTCTGCACTGCCAACTTTAACAATTCCAGTGACATATATTGGCACGTGAATTTGACCTCCCGTGGCATACACTTTATCATTATCGATTCCATGAAGTGCCATCTACAAAAATAGGTTGTATATGCATTAAATATGCCCTGACGAAACTGAAAGATAAACGAATAGATAAATTAAACAAAAAGGAACACCTCAAAAACAAACATATAAGTTCCCACATCCACATGCTTTGAGAGAAAACTGAAGACATGAAGTCCACTTTTTGCGTCAAACTGGAGCTCCTTTATCATGCAAAAGGTGCAGGGTAATCAGAAAATGGAAAGTGAAATCTTTCAGCAACTAAGTTTTCTTGGGGGGAGGGGGATCTCAAGAAACAATGCCACTGGAAATAAGGCATTGCTCACCTTACTCTCAATAATAGATGAATCTTCGGCACCAGTTTTGAATGCTCGAACAAGTTTGACCGTCAAAGGTGGTGCAGCTGAACCAAGCACTGTATTCACCTTAACCTGATTAATATTGAAATTTATGATTGTCAAATTTTATAAACACGGAATCACAAACATCAACACTGCACAGCTGCAAATCTAAGATCAAAGTTGTCAAGAGACCACAGGAGAAATGGAAGTGACTGGCTGAGGGAAAATGTAATTATGATGTCAAGGCGAAAACAGAAAAGCAGGCATATATGAGGTGCTGCTGTGACCCAGAATAAATAAAAAAAATTTCCATTGTCATCAGGCTTGGGGCACAACACCTAAATGATGCCTTAATCATGACATTAAGAAACTCATTAAACCCCAAATTCCAAGAGCTACCTAACTTTCATAACTATAGTATATAAAACCAAAAATGTAAAAATCCAAACTCAGTTGCATACCTTAAGCAAATCTTGATTGGTTAATGAAAATACAGTTTCAGGAAGAGACAGTATCAATGGGGTGGCAACCCTACAGTTCCACCATGGGAGATTCAGTTTATAAGCCTTTTTCAACTATAATGAAGAGACTGATTAACCAGAAAAGAAGAAAATAGATATAAAACCATAAAACTGTAACCTTACAATTGATCTTAAAAGGGTACTCACCTGCTGTTCTCTAGAAAAGCTAATGATTCTATTTGATTGAAGAAGTCCTTTGAATCTCCTGGGATTCCATTGCCCAAGAAGAATTTTGCCAAACCCAATATTTTATCCCCCGGGAGCTGGAAATGTAAAACAAAGCATTAATAGAACGTCTTGAGAGATTAAGAAATGGAAGCAATCCCACACACTCCACGCACATTTAATTTTTCAGAAGTTATGGCAGAAAATGCTGTAAGCCCTCGCACAACTGAAGCAGTCGTAGAAAGAGAACCCTGATACTCGTGTCCACCAACAATTTTCTCATCAAAACAAAAGGTCCCATCATCTGAAAATAGAAAACATGCTCATCTAAGACCACTGTGATGAAGTATGATGCTTAGATTGCAGCATAACGAGAAAATGCAATCACCATATATGGAGAAAAGTGAAAGACTTATTGCTCAAATCTAGATTAGTAGGCAGCACTGGATTCCAGATAGATTTATCCTCACCAAAAAAAAAGTGACAGAATTATAAGAAGTTAGGAGGGAGAAGTGCTAGAATTAGAAGTGTTCACAATCTACAAGTATCTTCTAGCAACGTTAAGGCACTTAATGTCAAACATGCACCAATCTCATTCATACTCAAACCTACAAGAGAATTGGAAGTTCGTGTACATGAGAAACATCAGGCTCTCCAGATGCAAGAATTTTAAGAGGTCCATTTACTTCCTTCGGCCACCAGCCTACTTAGTTCATTAAAACATAACTTGACCACCAATAACAAGGAGCCTTCTTTCTTCACTCTATTATTCCTTATACGGAAATTGTTCAGAGCCATTTTATTGAATTTTTTCTTTTTCAACTAGTACCACAGTCTATGCATTGCCTTTTATCAAGATAAGGACCAATCATGAGATTTCTTGCTCTGATGTCTAACACGTGCCAATTAAACTACCTGCAAGCGCTCAGATTCTTTTGATGTGCAGCATCCCATTGCAGAGAAAACAGAGAATGGAAGTCAAGTAAAAAGAAATCCCAAAGACAAAAGCAACGGTGACCAGGAAAATTTTACAACTGATCAGGATGTCTACAATCATAGCTAAACCAACATTAAAAAAAGAAAGAAGAAAAGAGAAAGGCAAGGACAACATAAACAACAAACCTAATGAAGCTATACACATACCATATTTCTCAATGCTGTCAAAAAGCTTCAAAATATCATTTTTCACCATATCAATCTGCCAATATGAAGCAAATATAAGATACCAATAAGACTGTACAGTAATGTATGATTACACAATTATCAATCAATTACAGAAATGTTACTCTCTACCTTTCATGTTTAAAAAATTTCCCCTTTCCCCTCAAACCCCCAAACAAAACAAGCCCTAAAGTAGTCATGCATCAATGCTGCTCAAATGTAACATGCTTGTAGTGCCTTTAAGCTTCATCAAGTGAATTTCTGCACAATATATATGCAACTTTCCAACGTCCTTGAGTTTTAAAATTGCACATATTAAGGATCCAGAAGTTTACCCTAGACTGGTCAATTTCAGAAGATGCTAGCGAGATCACTCCAGCAAATGCTTCAAGTGCTAATCCTGCAACATGCACGTTAAAAACAAGTTATTACTTGTGCGTATAGATTAGCAATGACAATTACCATTGGGATCTCATGGCTCATGCTAGCTTGACTACCTTCACTAAGACACAGAGAGAGAGAGGGAGGGAGAGATCAATAAATATAATTACCAGCAGCATATGTACTAGACTCAGGGTTATCAGGACTATAGCGCCATCTTCCATCACTCTGGCTCAGAGCCTGCCAGAAACGCATGACGTTAACCCAAATTTCCACTTCAAGGTTTGAATTGTGATTGCAGCAAAAAGAAAATTATGTGTATGGGCTGTGGTTCTATATCCTAAACTCCCGGAACCACATTAGATGAGCAACAACGATATTTATCTGTATGCAAACATAAATTGCTTCTCCATGTAGTAAATATGACAAAAACAACCTTGATTGATTGAAAAGTCCCATCACCATCAACGAGAAGCACATCAACATTAGAAGTCTGATCCTGCAAACAACATTGGGAGATCAGGAGCAATTGTAGAAAAGTATATTGCATTGCTTTCTGACAGCAACAGCGCTGAAGAAATAAATCCCGGAAGAGAGACATCTTTGCAATAATAGCCAACATGTCTAAAGAATATTGAAGGGAAGGAAAAATGTTTACTTGCACGGTTAAATAAACTCCCAAGAATTACCTTTATAAGAACCAGACTTCCTATTGAATAGTATATGTCGAGCAAAGTATTTGCATCACTGACAGTGGCTTTAAGTCTTGAGGCAATATTCTTTACATTAAAACAAATGCCAGCGTCAATTTTGAGACTTAAACACAACAATAAAAGTGTCATAAGCAATAACATTTAAGCTAAAACAAACAAAATAGTAGACATGGCATGCAGGCACCTTGAAAACCTTCTCATCAACCTTGCATTTCAATTTTCCATTGACTTTTAAAGCATAGAACACATCCTTTGGAGGAGATGATGACCCGAGAATTTCCACTACTTTTTGACAAGCGGTTGGGCTCACATCAGGCTTCTTTTCTATGGCAAGAATCTCATAAACGCTCAAGGCCTCGTATGTATCTTCCAAACTGATAGTGATAATTCATTACAATAATTAGTTGCCTAAAAAGTCATGCAAGCCAAAGAGATTAACTGTGATATACGACACCTAAGAAGAGCAATCGTCCATCCAAACTAACAGATAAAAACAAATAAGGATTTTCTTTCTGGACGTCAAAAATATTGGAATTGCCAAAAAGTAATCTTTTTTAGGTGATATCAAAATGTTATTGGCGTCAAGAACAATTGATGGCACAAGACTCATCAATCCTCCATTAAGCAGGATGACGGATAATAGCGTCCTAAGATTAAAAAGGGTTTAATTAGGGTTTAGTTCACCTAGCATATGATCCATTAACAGGTGCGAAGAGCTCTAAAGCCACAGTTCGATGAGAATCCGAGATCGGCTCATAAATCGTCGCCGCTTCACAGATCGAAATAGCCAGAAGCAACACCAGAAATGCAGCTAAGTTTCTGGCCATTCCTGCACAAACCACTCAGATAATTTGAATTAGCAGCGTATGAATGGCTTCATCGGTAATTTGCATGGGGATCAAGTTTAGGGCTGATTTCAAAGGACGGGGTCAAATCATACGTGTATGAAACATGATATCGTGGGATGAGAGCTCAGTACTTGCACATCGGTGGCGACGGCTTCCGCTGAAAGATAGTTCAAGTTTGGGACCTGAGTGTCATGGAGCAGGAGAACAGGACGATGTACTATGACCGAGGGCGCGGCTGACCGGGGGAAGTCTTCGCACTAAATTCCAATTCCCAAAATTAACCCTGAGTTGCCGTTTAATTACCGTGCACCTTTTCTTTCAGCCAAAGGCCGAAGTGAACCACCAAACTCGACTGCCGTGCTCGTTTGAACTTCAAAGGATAGTCTTGGTTTTTTCTCATTCTTGGGATCAAATTGCAAACAATGGGCCCAGAAACTGAATTCTATTCACTGCATAGCATAGGCGGAATTAGGGTTAAGCAGCAAACACTACTGGTTGATTTAATGATCAACTTGTAAATCACTTGTTTATTTTATACCGGGTCGGGCTATTTCGTAACTAGATGTAAATCCGTTGACCCTGCAACAGACAAGCTAGCCGAAATCCGGTCATATTTGGACGGGTTACGGGTTAGTCCATTTGTGTTCAAAAAAAAATTGTTGAAGCTGAAAAACTATCCTTCAAAATTTCTGCTTCATCCAGGATATATGTTGAATTCTCTCTCATGTGTACAATACTCCTATTAATTAGGGTATTCCTATTTTAGGTATGATAAATTCTATACATGTGTTAATGTATATACGTAGACGGTAGTTCGATAACATGCTTGTTTGGAAACACTTAATTCTCACCCAAAAACACGTTTAATAATATTTTTCCATAAAACGAGACAATATCCTCTACATATTTACCTCAATTTGCGTAAAAGTACTTCTCTACCGCTTTCTCAGACGGACCCAACATTTGCGGTTACGGAGCCAATCTTGCTTGCTTTAGTCATAGTGGGTTAATTGGTGATGGTAAATAAGAAATTTTTCAATTAATGCAGGGGATAAAAGGGATAATAGATAGTTGCTTCTTATATTTACGCCCTGAAAGTACTCTCATTTGCCCACTACAAATTTTCCAATGACCTCTTGCAAGAGCATGAAAACAAATTTAGGAATGGTACAAGAAAGTTTTGAATCTTAAAATCATACAATATTAACTCTTAAACTTGGATGCAGCCAGATGCATTGACTCACAAATCATTATGGTATATGATTTGATTAATAGTGGAAACCACGATTCCAATATAATTTATAGTACGTGAAATATACTTTATTTTGATTTATGTGAATGTACAGGTTAAATGCTATCCTAACATGCTCATAAACATGTTACATGTTGCATAATGATTATAATCACATTTAACAAATAAGGGCAGCATAGGTTTGAGTACTCTTAGGGCAGCATAGGTTTGAGTACTCTTAGTTTTCTCTTTTTCATTTTCTTTATAAAATCCCATCTCAACCCTTAAATAAAAAATCAATGGTTTAAATTTATTATTTTATAAAAATACCACTATAAACATAAATAAATAAATCCAAAGATATGATCTACGCATTTTAGTTGTTAAAAAAATCTACATATTTTACAACTGCAATACAAACAATAACAAAAATTTCTAATTATAAAATATTATAATAAAAAATTTATAAAATATTAAATCTGAATGATCGATTATTTTGATGAACGGCAATCAGATTTTAAGAAAATAAAAAAGGGAAAAATGGGAGAATTGCACAGTACACAATACATAGTTAAATAGGAATTGGCAACCAAGGAAACTCCAATAAGCTGAATTAAATTAAAACTACGTGATTGAAAGATTCTCTTGCATATTTGGCGGTACCTTCTGGAGCCAAATCTCTGTTTATATTCAGATCAGCGTTGAATTGAATTTTGATCGATTGTTTATTTGAACTTTATGACTGCCCTTCCGAGCTGCCTTTAAGACGACGCCTCTGATCACCTAATTGATGCCTCAGTCTCACCTTCATGCCTCTCTGGGTAAGCCAAGGCTCTAGCTCACATCAAAATTGCCGGAAATTCACTCCAATCCATTAATCACAAACAATCCTTTTCCTATCGTCTACCCCAGTGTTCCCTGGTTCATCGTTGGATTCGATCAATCCACTCGAACCTTGTCCGAATTCGTTTCATATCGTTCCTTCGATTCGGAAACTTTCGCTTCGTCAACCATGTCTTTTGAAGAGGAGGAGGCATTCGAGCACACCCTTCTCGTAGTCCGCGAGGTCTCGGTGTACAAGATTCCGCCCCGAACTACAGCCGGGGGGTACAAGTGCGGCGAATGGCTCCAATCCGATAAAATATGGTCCGGCCGGCTCAGAGTCGTGTCGTGCAAGGATCGGTGCGAGATCCGACTGGAGGATCCAAACACTGGGGATTTATTCGCTGCTTGTTTCGTTTACCCTGGCCAGCGCGAGAACTCGGTGGAGTCCACCCTCGACTCCTCCAGGTACTTCGTCCTGAAGATCGAGGACGGTCAGGGTAAGCACGCGTTTATCGGTTTAGGGTTTTCGGAACGAAATGAAGCTTTTGACTTCAATGTGGCATTGTCGGATCACGACAAGTATGTGAGAAGGGAGCATGAGAAAGAATCCGGCGAGACGTCCGAGGAATCTCATATTGATATTCATCCAGCCGTAAATCACAGATTGAAGGTATACGTATAATACAAGAACTTCTCACTGTTAATCTGTTTATTGCGCATTTCATAAATCTTAAAAAATTGGACGTGCTTTGATTATCCTACCTGCTAGGTTTGAGTAACAAAGCGACATATACTGCTATGAGTAACAAATCTCATAAGTGGTTAATCGATGTCAGCATTTCGTTCTTGTGATTTCTTAGCGGTTGTGTTTTCTGTTGCTCTATAATATGTAAGCATTACATGGCTATTGAGATTTGAGATATGTACACTTTTTTTAGATGATTATGAGAACGAATCTCCTTTTAATGTTCCCCTTCCCGTCTAAACAAACTCGAAAAAAGCGGATACTGCATTTTTAACTCATGCTTGTTCTGATAATCGAAACCACCATTTGATCTCTCCAAATGGGATTTAAGCCCTAGGAGTTCTCTGTTTCCTCATTTTTTTCTCATCCTTTGGAACCTGTAGGAAGGTGAAACGATCCGGATTAACGTGAAGCACAAACCATCTACTGGATCTGGCATGCTTTCGGCAGCTGGTTTAACAGGCGGGCCTTCTGGAACTGCGAAGCCTAAAGCACTGAGCCTTGCTCCTCCGCCAGCAGGAGCAGGAAAAATCAGGTCTCCACTTCCGCCCCCTCCAAATGATCCTGTTGCTGCTCGGAAGATATCTACCAGTCACAGTAGTGATCCTAAAGGATCTAATGATAGTGTGAGACATTCTACTGATTCTATTTCAGATCTCTCTCAACTAAAGGTAGAATGCTCTGCTCATCCTTACGTTGTTTCCTTCTTGGATACAATATCTGTAACATCCTGAGGTATTATCCTTGTTTAGTCGCCTGTGAGCACAGGGTTTTGCCCTCTTGGAATCCCATAGTTACCCAAAAGGCGCCTCGGATGTCAAAGGCCACACCATGACTACATATATGGCCTTCACTTTGGACGAGTCTAACCGATGTGGGACTT
>JANTPZ010076303.1:792-12423 GCA_025593235.1 Vachellia pachyceras | reverse complement strand
ACGATCCGGATTAACGTGAAGCACAAACCATCTACTGGATCTGGCATGCTTTCGGCAGCTGGTTTAACAGGCGGGTCTTCTGGAACTGCGAAGCCTAAAGCACTGAGTCTTGCTCCTCCGCCAGCTTTAGCAGGAAAAATCAGGTCTCCACTTCCGCCCCCTCCAAATGATCCTGTTGCTGCTCGGAAGATATCTACCAGTCACAGTAGTGATCCTAAAGGATCTAATGATAGTGTGAGACATTCTACTGATTCTATTTCAGATCTCTCTCAACTAAAGGTAGAATGCTCTGCTCATCCTTACGTTGTTTCCTTCTTGGATACAATATCTGTCAATATGCTGGTCTCTGTTTGGTGAATTAATGCCTAATCTTTATTCATTTGACGCAAATAGCAACGTCAGCTCACTTGTATCATTGAACTGACTTTACCATTGCTACTTTCTCATATTTACACCTTAAATTATTGAACTGTAGTTTTATATCCTAATTATCAATCTAGATTCCTACGTGGTTGAAACAGCTAGAGAATGAATATAACATATATCTATTACCCAGTCACTTGCTGGGGATTTGTGTTGATGGTCTCTTGATGTGATGCAAGTCCATTAAGAAGGCGAACATCGATTGGCTGTGTTTCTAAGGATTCTACGCTTTATAACCTTTTTGATAAATCCATTAATTTCCTCACTTCTTTTGTTGACATTTGCAGAGGAACCTTCCGTCAACAGCTGCGTCAGGGTCGACCACTGCATCAGGTTGGGCGGCCTTCTGATTGTATGAACGATTTTACCACACGAGGCGTTTAAAATCCCTGAATACATACGTTTTTGGTTATTTCTTTACAAAAGAGGATGAAGCAGGTGGTGCCAGAAGTAAACGAATCTGCACATGATACAAGTAACTCGATATATTCAGGAATAACCGCCATGCCCATGACTTCTTTAATTTCCTTGGGATTGTAATAATCAGATCCAGTGTCTATATAAAAGAGTGGCTTTTTTTCGCAATCTGACTCTTACTAGGATCTATTCCATATCTGCTCCAAGAGTGTGTTCATGCTGCAATGCTGCTGAACCTTGATCTACCAAATCACTAATAACTTCTGCACACGGATATCTTGCAAGAAACATTTTTTAGCTTGTTTAAAATCCTACATACTCGCAACTTGCTTTTATTCACAATTGACGTAAGATAACTCTACAATCAGCCGCAAATTTTCTTTACTGCACAACAGAGCAAACCCTACCTCCCTCAGAATTGTTACGCAATTTCATTAGGCTAGTAAATTTCGAACTTTTTCTTTTACTTCCTTCTGAATTAAATGTCAGTTGAAAAAAAAGAAGGAAGAGGAATGTCCAGGCTGCTTCTCAACTGGGAAGTAGAGGATTCTGCTCCTTGGCAAGTTCTTCAACTAGATAAAGAGAATCGCCATCACTCTTGCAACAATGCATAATCACCCTTTACGGAACAGCAAAAGAAGGCTTTGAAGACTTGCGGCTTGCTGGTTTGTGCGCATTGCACCAAACGGCAAAATGCGAGTTTGAATGGGTGGGAACACAAGAACAGCAAAAGAAGTCCTACTTCCCCCATTTTTGTCCCTTCAGGATTCACAAACTTGTGCTTCAGTTAGCAAATGTAACATAGGACCACCTTCTCAGGTAAAAATATGCACACAGGTGTACTTTCTTTCCAGCTGTATCCTACAAAAATATAGTGAACATTTTTGTCCTAGCCACAAAGTGATCATAATTGAAAAATCTCGTTAGTTTCACTGATGTCTTCATCTAAGTTCAATCTGCCCAACCTGAAATCAGATAAGAGCAAATTAAACTCATGTATAACCACATATCTGTTGTGAAATGGCATGGGAAAGGATCTACAATCTCCATAATTCAAAAACTTGTCAAAAAACATCCCCCTTGACAACTCGAAGGACCGGGCTTCAGATACGAGTCAACAGAATCACCGATCAATCAGCACAATTTACCAGTCGGGTGTGACTTGCTCATTATTCTTGATAGTCTGGCTTCAGAATCCAATGTGATCCATTTGATCCTTTTTCCAGAGTTGCTATCTCCTTTAACAGATTCTTGAACAGGGCAAGATCTGTTGAGGGTATCCTGTCCTTAAAATGCTGGACTATGCTGGACGAATCAGAACGACCACCTCTCTGTTGTAAAAATGTACAGATTTTCCTAATCAATACCTCAGGTTGCACTCCATCTACTCTTTTAGAAGCCCTAGAGGATCCAGCATCCACAGATCTTGCTTGATTAGATTGGTTAACAGCAACACCAAACTGATGTTCTAGCCCAGCACCAATGGCATTTTCTTGGTTACCCCGGATTCGAGCCAAAAGTTCAGCAGAATATAACGCCTTACCCGATGATACCCCAGCAGCAGATCCATTTAATGTTCTAGTTCCATCACCAGTCGATTCATCAGATTCTTTGCAATTACTTACCAACTGGGAATTCACAGTTGAACCAAACTTTCGACGGAAAGATGATGGTGCCCCAGCAGTTCCTGACCTTCCTGTCCATGTCGGAACAATGATGCTGTCACGACTTCGGAGCTTTCGTGACTGACGTAAAGCTTCTGCAGCTCTCTGTGCAACCTGGGAAGCTTGCCCCTCAAGCCTCATCTTTTCCTCATCATTGGCATTCATGATCAAATCATGGTTCACAGCACTCTACGATCATAAAACAAGTTAGACCAAAGAGGCCAAATACCATTTGCAAAAGAGACATACAAGGGTCAACCAAATCAAAGGTGCATACAAAATGATGTCGTGTAATGGATATTCTTTTGAAATGGAACAGAATCCAAATGAATATATAAACTCCGAATGAGAAGGTTAAAGAAATTACATTTATTGTTATGCAACATGTGCTCACTTGTTCCATTATTCACTCCATTCTCAACTCATCCAACAGTATCCAAATTTCCAACAGTGAAATAAATAAAATCAAAGATACCTGATAAATTGGATGTAAAATGAAACACAACGAAGAAGCTTACATGTAACCCATGGGCATCAAAAAGACTTTTCAAAATATTTGTTTCCTCATCCGCTTCATCAAGACGATCTGTTTTCTCTTTTCCCTTTCCCTTGACTGATCTTGGTTTTGACCTGCCATCGCTATTAGCTAGAACATCATCCAACCTGGTTCAGTAGTTTGGGGATGTTTATGCTTATCCTGCTTATCTTCATGTGCCCCAACAATATTTAAATCTTCAGATATTTGACTGAAAATAGTTGACGTTTCAGTTGACCCACTTTTCTCATCCACATTCAGTGTAAAAAGATCTTTCATATCTCGGGCTTTAAAAAATCTTTTCTGCTGTGAGTTCTTCAATATCTTATTGGTAAGAAAATGTTTGTAAATCTGACGGTGATACAATTTCTCCTCTATAGTTCCACGTGTGATCAACCTATATACTGTCACATCCCGTTTCTGACCAATTCGCCAAGCTCGTTCTCGGGCCTAACAAAAGCAATAATTATCATAAATAAAAAAGATAAGATTTAAAATTGAAGCAAAGCATAGCTCTCTGCCAGAATGATCGAAAATTTCTTTATAAACAATTATACACAAAACTCTAGAGAATACAAACATTTCGATTCTAACATATTTGGGGACCTATTTTTGATTGACACCAGATGCATCAAACAACAGATGTTTTCGTAGGATATTGTATGACTAAATGAACAACACAATGTTGCAAATGAAAGTTTTGCAGTTGCGTTCAAAGTATTTCAAGACCCGGCAGGATGCATCAAAAACAAAATTACCTGAACATCAGTTGAAGGATTCCAATCAGGGTCAAAGATAATCACCCTGTCTGCACCAGTAAGATTTGTCCCCAAGCCCCCAACTTTGGTTGTTAAAATGAATATAAATACTTCTGTTGATTCATTAAATTCATCAATTAAAGCCATCCATTGTTTTATGGGAGTGGGTCCATCCATTCTCCGGTAATTATGACCAGAAGTGGTCAGAAAATTCTCAATAATGTCAAGAATTTGTTGGGTTTGAGTAAAAAGAACTCGATGACCCTGTTCCTTCCAAACATTAAGCACCTGTGCCACAACTTTCATTTTCCCACTGCGTTCTGGATTTCCGTAGTCTGGATTGGTGAATGCATGTTCCCTTTCAAGCAAGTCAGGGTGGTTGCAAATCTTGCATTATATCAATTCCATGAAGAGAATTTTTCTGTCCATCCAACATTTGCTCCACTTCAGAGCTTGCCAAAAATGCTCTATAAGCAGATACTTGCTAGTAAGGCTACAAAATAAAACATGCTCAGTTTTCTTTGGAAGCTGGGCATCCACATCTCCTTTCATCCGCCGGAGAAGATAGGGCATAATCAAATCACGAAGCATCAGAGCACACCTGCAAAATGTAAAAAAGTAACTAGTTATTTGGTGTTGCAGCTAATGAGTTAGAAAACTTACAACAGTCAACTTCCTAATCAACATAAACCAACAATCTAAATGAAAATCCTCCTTTGTTTCATTTCTCTACTTTTGCACGAGAACTAGAATGGGTGAATATTATGTTCCTTATCATTAACACATTATATAACCAGATAATTTAATAGAGGCCAATTCTATATGTGACAAGATTAACAAAAAGGAAGATCGGAACCACCTGTATGCTGTAGATACTTGTAATGGTGAAGCATTCGCATATCCACCAACTGCTATAGGAACAGCAAACTCGGCTTCAAATACAGGCAATACACCCAACTTTCCAGGAAAAACAAAATCAAACAATGACCACAGTTCAGTCAGTTTGTTCTGTATAGGTGAGCCAGTCATTATGATGCGGTGCACAGTCTGTAGCTGTTTGCAAACTAGGGTAATTTCAGCATTTGGATTCCTTATTCTGTGTCCTTCATCAAGAATTGCATAACCCCATTCAATATCGAGTAACAGGTCCCTCAATATCCTGAGCTGCTCATATGTTGTGATAAGCAAACCAGATTCCTTTCTCATCACACGACTTACCAGGGATTCCCATTTTCTTGTGCTTTTTGATTGAATATTGGTCTCATAGTCACTGTCACTTGAACTATTACTATCATAGTCTGATTCATCACAATTGGATTGCTTCTTTTCTAACATCAGGATCTCGTGCAGAGTCATGTAAAAGCTCTACATGAAATTTTGGGTACCATTTTTGCACTTCTCTTCTCCATTATCGCAAGAGGGTCACAGGACAAATGATAATGCTTGGTTTATACATGCCACTAAAATGCAATGCACCAAGAAAAGATAAGACCTGGATGGTTTTACCAAGACCCATCTCATCACCAATAATTCCACCAGCTCTTTGGCAATGCAATTCCCACAGCCACTGAACACCAACCTTTTGATAGTCAAATAGTGCATCAAAAATATTATAAGGGATTTTCAACCCGCCTTCTAGTGTTATAAAAGAAGGTTCGTGATCAGCACATTCAACATCCTGAGCACCCAAATTTTCACAACTGGAAGGGTCCAGGTAACTGCTTGCTTCCTCTGAAAAGCATGCAACTAAAGTATGAACGAAAAATACTCCATATAATAGCACAAACAGAGAAGTCAAGAGCTTTAAAACGGATTGAAACCAGTTTACGGTAGTTAATGGTTCATAGACAAGTTGCCAACCTTCACCCCCATCCACGAAGAACCAATACACAGCTTACAATCATCAGCGCATAACTAACAACAGGTTTTTTTCCTGAAATTTGCTGAAATTATACTGACTTAGGATAAGTTTGATGTGTTTTGAAAATGGAGCAAAGATACGTTTAGTTTAAACAGGATTTAAATAATGTTTTTGTATTCTGATTTATGTTTTAGGGGATCTCTATGTAAGTTGACATTATAACATTGGATATCAGCTTACTATAATTTCTCCCTTCTCTCTTGTCATGGCAATAGGAACTCAAACACCATATGAAAAAAACATAAAACATACCAGTCTCTCTTGAATGTATTTTCTCACTAGAAAAACGCTTTGTCCATTTCCTACCAGGCAAAGGTCGCCTTTTTTGCCTTTTCAAATTATTTTTCTTCCCTAGCTCTCTTTCTGGGGAATGAGGAAATCTTACTGGTACTTTGAGTCTGACAAAAGGATGAGTGGGTGCATCAAGCTTCGGCAGATCTTTAGACTCAAGCAACTTCGAGGTTGGGAGAGCTCTTGCTGCCTCAGATATTGATTGAGCTGTTTTTTCAAGACTAGAAGAAGCAAGATAATCAGTCTTTTCTTCCTGACTTGCACCATAACTACTAGATGTTTCTGATTGTTGAAAGCGGCGCTCAAAGTCCTTCAGGTTAGAAAATGGGGTCAAAATCCCTTTTCTTACCAAATGGTCCCTTTCCTGAAAATGAGGCAGAAAATTAGCTCCTCCACTTCTATATCTAGCAATAGCATCCTTTGCATTTCATTCATCCTCAGCAGAGCAACTTATAACGCCTAGCAAAATGTGTTTTCCTGTCTTATCACAGATTAAGCAGCAAAGCTAGAACACAAGAGTATAAGTAACTAGTATAAAAAAATAAGAGTGTAACTCACTGTCTCAACAAAGCCCACCGGGGCAGCATCTAAAACGGCATCAAAATCAACATCATCCCCAAATGAAACTGTTTTATGCTGTTTCCCAGAGCCTTTCAGTAAACTTTGTACTTCGTTAGTCTTCCTCTTTGATCTTTGCTCTTCCTTAACCAAATTAAAGATCCCATTGTCTTTGTCTAGATCAATACTTTTGCAAGGCTTCTCCTTGAACAAATCTGAAATCTCTTTCTCTAGTTGAGCCTTTGTCTTCTTTAGGCTTTCTAACCTATCAGCAGCAAGAACATGTTGAAGACTCAAATCATTGGAGGAAGTATCCTTGGTAGTCCTATGCTCCCCATTTTCGGCACCATCATCAATACAATCTACATTACTTTCAACATTTCTCACTTGTTGGATAGTGGAAGCAACTGCATTTATTTCAAACTCTACTGCCCTCAACTTATGATAAAGTTCTGCTTTGCAAATAGATGTCAGATCAACATTTTCATGTTTGTGAAGAGATTCTTCTTTTGAGCTCCCATCAGCTTCAGTGATGGTCACCCCATCATTCTGTGCCTACAAGTTAACATTCACCATGATCAAATCAATAGATGTGGTTTAAATATAATTTCTCAAGCAAGACAAATAAGATCCCACATATGCCTTGTTAGGTCACAAATAACTTTGAATCTGTATCACAAGATTCTAGTTTTAATACTCCCTTCTCCTCTTTTCACATATATTGTCATAGGACCATACAAAATTGAACTTGAAGCCATCCTAGATTTAAGCTGATGCATTTTCCCTCGCATAATTATGAGGTACATTAAAATTTGAGGTTAAATTAAAAAAAAAAAAATTAAGCCACCCACAGATTGCAACTAAATGGTTACACATTTTTCTTCTTTACGATGCAATTGGACGGCAAATGAGAATCCAGTGGGGTGCTTCCATTTAAAATCGAAATAGCACGAAGCAGTTCTTTCTGAGACAACAATGAAAAGGGAAGACTATGAAGCTACTTTGATTCGACTCAAATATATTTCTTGCTTAAAAAAAAAGTTTAGTCTATTTCCGTAGGCTGTCCTTAAGAGTTCACCAATTCAGTGGAGATGGCGGCATTACAGATAAGCTTAGCAGAGTTGTAAAATTGAAACTTGAAAGGAACCAAAAAGCTAATGGGTCAGAACCAAGTCCTGGTACCTCAGCTAATACGTCTCTTTCGATGCATTCGTGATTGGCAGACTCTACGCCCAAAATATTAAGCAAAATCCGTCTTCGTCTTCCTCCATAATATTATTTCACACCAACTAAAGCCACTTACAAGAGATAAAAATGGAAAATCTCAGCATAATAAAGCAGCAACTGCTTTCTTCGGGACCAAACTCAGAGTGTGCTACGGCCAATTTCAATTGCATAGAATTACCGAGTTCAATTGCCAAAAACAAAACAAGGACAACAACCCTTGCTTGCTTCTAGGTTCGATCAGGTCCCGACCGTTCGAGTTCATAAATTATTTTCCAAGACTCAAATTCGCTTAGTGACGATTACAAATTAGACAAGCTTTGATCCGAAAGGATGATGTTGTCCCAGCCTCGGCGCCTCCTCTACCAGTTCGCGTGAAAGCATGCAACGTCTTCAACTCTTCGTCTTGGGCCGAAAAGAAAGCAACGTGTGAGAGGTTTTGCTTTTCATGTCGTTTATAGGTAAACCATGGAATCTGTGTCGTTTTAATGCACCTTGTCCCCAACAAACGTCGTTTTTTCTTTTTTCTTGTCGCTAACCAACTTCATTCCCAACGACCGAGAGCGCAAACGTGTCACAACTCACAACTTGCGATCACATTGGTGGCGGGGAAATTGAGGGGGGCAGACGAGCATTCATTATAAGGGCGGTAAGGGACCGGTCTGAACGCCACTCACCATGATGGCCACCGACGAAGGAAGCCGGAGGCAGAGAAGCGGAGATAAGGAAGAAAATGAAAATGAAAGCTGCAGAGGAATTACAGTGCGTAGTATGCAATTCGCCTACGATGGGCAACCGCCTCTCTTTGTCGACTTCAACCTTAAGATCTCTGCTGGCTCACGCTGCCTTCTGGTTGGTGCCAATGGATCCGGTAAAACATTTCCCTCGGATACTTTTCCTCTACTTAATTATTTCTTTCCCATTAATATTCTGCATAAAGCTGTGGGAAGTGTCCGTTGATTCACAATGAGCTTCAGAGTCAAATCACAGTAGCCGCCTACTGATCAATGCGCATGAAATAAGTGTAATGTATGACATTTGCTTATAGTTTGGAAAATTTAATAGCGTAAGCTAATGTATATTGGAGTTGAAATTGATGGCATATTGTGCCTGTGTAGAAATGCGACTCCGCATGTTTTCCACTGGATAAGATTAGGCCAGAGGGAGAACTAGAATGTTGTTGATTTAGAATTACTCTAACCTGCAGGGAAGACCACCCTGCTTAAAATTCTGGCTGGCAAGCATATGGTTGGAGGAAGAGATGTTGTGCGGGTGTTAAATTGTTCTGCTTTCCACGATACTCAACTGGTTTGCAGTGGTGATCTCGCCTATTTGGGAGGATCCTGGAGTAAAACCATTGGCTCAGCAGTGAGTTTCCTGATTCTGGTTTCAATGTAATTTGTTTTCCTTATAGAAGACTTGTTACCATGATGAAAGTGGTAAAATGTTGCCTATGAAGTTCAAAGCTAAGTAGTGGATGCTTAAAGATGTACAGTCTCAATACATTAGATAGTTATTTCACTTATTTAAACAGAGGTTGCTTTATTGAACAACTGCGCATCGCCAACATGGGTCACGCCTTGTGGACTTAGGTACAAACAAGAGTTTGATGCTGATAAAAATTTGAAACACACTATCAATAACTGGAGGTCTTGAACTCTTGCAATTTTTGATGATATTTTTATCTTATATTTTCCCTCATAAAATTTATTTATGTGCTTTGCTCAATTTGTTTCTTAATCTCGATTTCACTGCCAATACCCAGGGAGAAATTCCACTCCAAGGAGACTTCTCGGCTGAACATATGATATTTGGAGGTAGGTTACAGACCAATTTTTATAACTTCCTAATGCATCTCCAATTTGAATTGAGAGGAATGAATCATTCGTCAACTTGGAATTCTTCAAGAAGCTCTTACCGGGTGGGATAAAATATATATACACAAAATGTTGAGATCACGCTATGTCTTTTTCTACACTCCATGATTTTGAATTGATATTCTTAATGATGTCTGGCAATTCAAAATCAGTGTGAGAGCAGCTGTTAGATGCAGTTGCGGTTAAGTTGCATTGCCACCTTCTTTAGTTACAACGTCTAATACAGCACATGTATCCTTTTCTTTTTTGGCAGTTGAGGGCACGGATCCTGAAAGGAGAGGTAAGTTGATTGAGTTGCTTGATATAGATCTACAGTGGCGAATGCATAAGGTATCTGATGGGCAGCGGCGCCGAGTGCAAATTTGCATGGGTCTTCTTCATCCATACAAGGTATTAATGATTAACAATCTGGAAAATCTGTGTATGGTGGTCATGGTGCTGTAGATAAATTCAGTGTCTGCTGTACGGTGGAACCACATGCCTTTTTACTCCAAGTATTAAAAAAAATAGACTATTGCCTTTCACACAGCCAGTACTTCAGGTCGTACCTTGACTTAAAAGTGTTATTTATTTCTATCTGACTTCTCTGAATGATTATTAATTAAAATTACTGTCAGTTTGGTAATAACAGGAACTATTAAACGACATTTCAGGTTCTCCTGCTGGATGAGGTCACTGTGGACCTAGACGTTGTTACCAGGATGGATTTGTTGGACTTCTTCAGAGAAGAATGTGAGCAGGTGATCACTAACCCCATATGCGTGCTGAACTGGATATGGTTATGGAGATGGCTGGCTATTGTGCCCATCTTGCAAAGTTGCAATGCAATGGCTTGTGTGATGGGTCTCTGAAAAATAACTGTCAACTATTGAATGTTTCTCATGTTTTATATTGTTGTTAGAGAGGAGCTACAATTATATATGCAACTCATATTTTTGATGGACTGGAGACATGGGCCACTCATCTAGCATACATACAAGACGGTGAACTCAGGAGGGCAGAAAAGTTATCAGATGTTAGTGAGTTGAAGTGTTCGTCTAATCTGCTCTCTGTTGTTGAGTCATGGCTCCGTGCCGAGACAAGGTGTGAAAAGAAGAACCAATCTTCAAGCGTCCACAAGACTTCTTTTGGAAGTTCTCCTTTTATTTCATCAAGACACATGGCATACTATCGGTAGCTTCCATTGAGAGAAATTTCTGATGAATATAGTTTACGTTCAGAGACAAATGAATAATCAATTCCTTCACGTTTGTCAGATTATATGTGCAAGTCAGCTTCTATTGAGTTTCGATGAAAGTATTTTACGCTAAGAGACAAATATGAGTAATCAATTCTTTCATGCTTGTCAAGTTATGTGCAAACAATCCTGGTGGATATGTCAAGTCACGGGGGGTTGGCTTTGGACAATAATTTTGTAATCCATTCATCATAACATAAATGATTCAAACTTTGCCATGAGTGGATATTTATGGCAATACGTTGTGCTGGTATTTTTCACCCGTGACTCATTGCCTCTCTGGAGTGTTGAGGACCAGTTTGTTCCAAGTGTCGAATTTATCATGGGAATATTGCCTTTTGTTTCATATTGAACATCGTTGGAACCTGAACCTCTGATATTCTGGAGTTTACCTGTTTCCAGAGGCCAAGTAACCGAAGTTTTCTTGTCCCTTCGTCCCCATGTCTTCTCATATTCTAGGAACTGAAATTTTATTTGAAGGTCAACAGCCATGTTTTGGATGCCAGCTTATTTTTAACACTTCAGTTGACTGTTAACGATCTGAGGATACGTGTGCGTTTCTGAATCGCTCGGATGGTATCACCCTGGGGAGAGGAAGGGGCATAAACATTAGACACGCATTTTCTGGTTTCCCTCGTAAATCTCAGATTGGACAGTTTTAAATTGTAGTATGCTGCAAAAAGGTTGCGAGAGCACGAAGCGTCGTGCAAAATCGGTTCCAATGAA
>JANTPZ010076243.1:754-15881 GCA_025593235.1 Vachellia pachyceras | reverse complement strand
CATGATTACAAGTTTAGAGGACTATGCAAGGGGTGTGGTGGAAGCAAAGGCTAAGGAAGAAGCTGGAAGGGTTCTGATTCGTATGAAGGACAGGTATATACCTGCAATATTTGACTTACATTGTTATTATTTCATGAAACTTCTACATTTTAAGCAACTTACCATCATTGTGAAACCAGGTTTTCAACATTATTCAGCCGTGATTCTGATTCAATGCCTCGTATTTGGACGGGGAAGGAAGACATTCGAGCCATTACTAAGACCTCCCGCTCTGCTGTATGGCATGATTATGAATATAATGCCTTTAACTTGAGCTGGTATTTCATTTTGATATCTGTTATAACAAACTTAACTGTTTGCAGTCCTTGAAGTTGTTATCTGTTGTGGCTGCAACTCGTTTGGATGATCAAGATGTTGATAATATTGAGAAAACATTAGCATTTGCTCTGGACGATTCATCAGGAACTAGTACTAATAGGAGTATCACCATGGTTGATCCACTGGCTTCAAGCTCTTGGGAACAGGTCAAGATTTATTGCTAAGCCTGACAAATGTATTCTATTGTATCCTAATTTAACAATATAGGTCATATTATTGAACATAAGTGATTTTAGATACCTAGATAATCGAATGTGGCATGAATGTCAACTTTTCTATGAATTTACCATTCCCCTAATTCCTTCTGTATGTTAATATTGAGGTCCTCTAGTAGTTGAGTTATTCTCTTAATGTTATATTCACTAATTAAATGTGTCTAAAAAGGTTCCTAATGTCAACATGTGAATTGCTTTGACGCATAATTTAGTGCACAACCTGCCATTTTTTTGTTTTTGGATTGTTCTAATGGTTTGGGTCCTTGGGACCACTTCTATATATGAATTGATCAGTTCTGACTGAATACAATTTCTTTGCAGGTTCCTTCTTCAAAAACATTGATCACACCTCTCCAGTGCAAATCATTGTGGAGGCAATTTAAGATGGAGACAGAATATCATGTCTCTCAAGCCATATCTGCACAGGTAAGCTTTTCAGGTCATTTATGTTTAGAGTCCTGTGAAGAGGTAGAGATAGACCAAGAAGAACTCTTAAGGAAGTTATCAAATGTGACTTTTTGTTGAATGGTATATCTAATGAGTTGGTTGTTGATAGAGTACAAAGGTTACTAAGCGATCTATGTTGCCAACACTACCTAGTAGGCAAGGATTGTTGCTGCTGTTGTATTTGTGCTTATTGAAATTTGTCTATTGAGAATTAATTACGAGTTTCCTGACGCTTCTTATGTTCCTTTGTCTATCATCTATCTAAACTGGTAGCTGAAACCATGCAACTTAACTTATCAAATAAATGCAGCTTGATAAGACATAGGCAATACTTTCATTTAATGTTGTAGTTGAAACTGTGCATTTATGTAATTTACGGTCGTACAAATGCTCTTTTCTGAGTTCTCTTGTTTAGTTTCCATGTTTATACATATTCTGTTATTTTTGCTGATGTAATTTTATCCATTTTCAGGAGGCCAACAAGCGTAATAATAACTGGTTACCTCCTCCTTGGGCAATTGTTGCTCTGGTTGTTCTGGGATTTAATGAATTTATGACCCTTCTAAGGTACGTGTCAACTGTGCTGTTCTGATATCTTTCAATGGGTCCGTTTGGTAAAACGTTGGAGAAGTACTTTTATCATTTACGAGGTAAATGTGTGAAGGAGATTATCTCGTTTTGCGGAAAAACACTGTTGAACGTACTTTTGGGGTGTTGAGAAGCTTTCCCAAACACCCCCAATATTTTAAGGAGTGAAGCTCTGTTTCACTTGCTGCTGACCCTTGTCACCCCTTCTCATGAGAAAGTTAAAGAATACTATAAGAAATTAGGACTCCATGTGATGTTGGAGTATGAATACTGATAAAAGAGGAAATATTATGAGAAAGAAATTGAATGAAGGATAACAGCAGGAGATAAGTTATCCTCCTTTCCTGAAATGACTTTAGATCAGCACTATAAAAGGCCAATAATCTGATTAAATAGGTCATGCAGTCAACTTGATTCTGAACATTTGGACATGACCATATGCCCCAAGAACAGTAATACACCAACAACAGTAATGCAGGCAGCAGAAGAGTTAAACTGATAAAATTCTTTTAACCCATCAGAATGGCTTTATGTTAACAAAAAAAATTTGAGTCTACACTATAAATATATAGAAACTGGGCAGTGTAAAAGAGATTGATATGAAAGAGTCATGTTCATGAATTATTGAATGAGTATTTGAAGGACATATTATGTTTACTTGAAATCACTTGCAAGAAAGCCTTCACTGTCAACCATTTAGCTGATTTCACTCACTTGTTATTTTGTGGCAGAAATCCATTGTATCTGGGTGTTCTCTTTGTTGGTTTTCTTCTTGTAAAAGCCCTATGGGTGCAGCTGGACATTTCTAATGAATTTAGTAATGGAGTTGTAAGTATTTATTTTCCAACCGTTCAATCTTCATTTTGTGTCATCTTTAGTTTTACTGCCCTTTTCGTTTGGTTGCTATTTTTTACAGTAGTAGGGAGTTTGACTTGGGAGTGACTGTGCTTTTCTTGTAGGGTTTATCTACTGAGTCATTAGGGTGCAGTTGTCGTTCGTCTTCAAGAAAACTTGATTATAGATATACATTTATTTAAAATTATAGAGAAAAGGGGATTTTAGTTAAGTTTTACTCTCGAGTTGTTGTGAAAACATTATACTAAGCACAAAGGTTTTGTTGGGGAAAAATATTTATTTAGCTTATTTTTTATTAGCTATTCCAAATAATGTATTAAAAATGAGCTTTTTCAAACACATGCCTCATGTGTTTAGCAATTCTCCCCACAAGTTTCTCACGCTTAACCTAAGTAAATCCCTTTTCTTAAAATCTTAAACAAACTGGTCCTTCATTGTGTAGAAAACGTATGATATTACGACTACTAGTATTTATCAAAATTTACTTGATTTTGGAATGACAAGAGAGGTTTTGATAAACAGCTAGGCATTTAGGCATCCTCATTTCTTGGATTTAGATGAATTTTTTAACATTCTATTTATCTTACAACTTTGAAGGTTTTCCGCTGTGTTTCTAGTTTCCAATCGGTTCTCTTTCAAGAGAAAATCTATTGTTTATAAAGAATGCTAATGCCTTGTGATTTGTTCTCTCATAACCTGTCTTGTTTTAAGCAGTACAGTGTATCTAATTTACATCTAGATTGGGGTGGTTAATTGGGCTGTGAAATAGTCTTTTAGCCAAGTAACCTGGGTCTTGCCATCTGTTTGTTTTTAGTTTTGCGGTGGCATTCATTTTCCTTACTTGTGTGCTTGCAGCTACCAGGACTCATATCCTTGTCCACGAGATTTCTTCCAACTGTTATGAACATTATCAGAAAACTAGCAGAGGAGGCACAGAACCCCGCACCTAACAATGCACAGAGAAACCTATCAGGAAGCAATCACAATGCTGTTACAGCCGGAAGCAATATGTCATCTAGTGCTTCTTCCAACGCAACTTTGTCCGAAAAAGCTTCATCTAACGTGACTTCCTTGGAAAATGGTGCTGAACAATCTAGTTCATCAAAATATGAATAGGCACAGAAACTCATTTATGACAAGCAATTTTTTTTGCCCGTGAAGATGTTGATGTCTGTCAGCTGCATGCATGTTGGGTTTTTGGTTGTGTCTACGAAATTATTGATTTTGTGAGCATTCAATGAGTCAGCTATTCAAGGGCACGAGTTTTAGTGCAAGTGCCAAATACAGGGGGGCGAGGTTCATTCCTAGGTATCCCCCATTATATAGTTTTCTATAATCAAATTTAGGTTCTTTAGATAGTTTGATGATTTTGCTGGTTTGCACTCAAGTTTTGGTTGTAAGAGTTGTATCTGTATTCTTATTGAAAATTTATTTTTGAACCCTTGTGCTATTTATCATCATCTTGATATATTTTGGCACAGGGATCCCCCATTTCACATTGCACGGTCTTTCATACTATCGGCATTATGAACGGTCCACTTGCATGTTACGAGGAAGGAAGGAAAAGATTATTTACTCAATTTGAATTTGATGCGTGATAGAATTATTGCGGGGGAATTTGATGTTTGGTCAGAAAAAAGATAAATAAACTGAATCAGTTATAAATAGACATGCAAGAAAGTGACGCAGGAGTTTGATTGAAAATTATGCTGGTCATAATGGTATAATTTTAATGGTTGGACTGGTTTACTTATTATATATTAGATCTGAGGTGAAGAATTGATTTTGATTCATCATCGAAGTAATTTGCTCAGAATTGGAAAGTCGTACTCTTTTTGTGGTTGGACACCATTAATTTCAGACTTGATGGTTGTGGCGTGTGGGGTTTCATGGATTTATGATATTCAGAAACTTAAATTTATTGTACGGATCATGATGGTTCCTGAATCCCAAGTTGTGGGTGAGATTTTTGAATCCTTGGATCGGCTTCTGTGTGATAGAAGATATAATCTCTGCTTCTTGTTATTGTTAAAGTTGCTGATAAATAAAACTGCCATGTTATAGAAACCCAAATGCTAAAGTGCTGTAAGTTTTAGGATTATACTAACAATTTTGTCTTTTCATTTCCTTGAAAAGGTCCCTCTCTCTTTCTCACACACAATTGCACAAGGACGCCATTTTTTTGATAATGGTGTGCATCAACTCAAGTTGACATGAGTAACTGGGTTTAAATTGCAGCTGTTGCATATGTAACTACTTAATTGGGAGTTTACTTTTCGCCTTCAACACTCAGGAGAGATTATATTCTGTTGTTGGCGGGGTGCACACCATCAGATAAAGATAAGCTTTACATGGGAAATGGGGTTTATAATTTAGTAGTTTAAGGGGATCTATTGCCCAACACACTGCACATGTTAGTCTTTGAATGAGAGCATCCGATGACTTGAAAAGAGCTGCCCACGTGTATATGCACCCCTATCCCCCCCCCCCACAGAATAGTATTTTGGTATAAATTCTCCCTTTTGTATGTGTGATCATAACAACCTCACATGAAACAAAAATTAATGGCATTGCGGTCACCTTTTATAGCAAGCAACCTTTCAATCTGAATTCGATTGCTTCGAAGGGGTTTACAAGTTCAAAGGGGGTTCTTTCAACAGGCTAGTGTTTGGATGAAAGTGCCTGTTGATTTGGAAAGTGCTACTCACAAGAGGTCTAGTTAACAGTAGGCTAAATGAAGTATTTATAGTGGTGTGAGTAGAATTGTCCAGGAAATTAGCATTTCTATTCCCCTAAAAGCTAATCTTTTAGTATGAACTCTTCCCACTTGTGATCACTACAACCTCGCCAAAAAAAACAACAAAAATTAAGTGCTGCAGTCACCATTTGAAGCAAACAACATATGAAAGTGATTGCTTCAACCACTGTTTCACTCCAAACATTACACTGTTTCGATCTGAGAGTACGTTGGGAGCCAAATGTTCTCTCTTTCCCATTTTCCTCTATCCATGATCTTCCTCAAGTGAGACACATTAAATGTCACACTGCCCACCGACGTTTTTCGGTGATATTATTGCCTTCTGATATCGAGCCTTTTAAGTTGTGTTTTCCCTCCCAAATATGCAACTCCGTATGTCAGCATTAATGCACACAGTGTGACGGCTAAGTTCGTGCACACATTAAAATCTGCTAACACTTGAGATATGATCCTAGTAGTATCTCATCACCGCTTTTGAATTATTTCAAGTAAATCAACCGCTGTAACTCAGTAGTAGTATATTTACAATGCCATGTGATTACACATGTTAAATAAAGTTTTCATTAAAGGGTTATTCTAATGAATACGATTAAAAGATGATATTTTAGAGGACCAACATATTTTATTATAAATAATTAATTTAACTAACTTTCTTAATATCCTCAAATTAATCATCAATATTTTGCATTAAAAATGGAGGTTGTATATCCCATAATCTTCTCGCAAGTTTTTGCCTTTTTCCTAGCTCAATGATCTCATATCTCATACAAAGGCAAAGCACATGCTAATAGGCTAATTTGTGAGTCAAAAGCATAGTGAGTGAATATATAGGTGATGAATATATAAGTAAAAGCAATGGGTTTTGAATATGTAGAGAAGAAGTTGGCAAATAAGAGTGATGAAAGAATTAACTACTCTACCTAACTACTGTATGTGATGAATATATGTACATAGAGTGGGCACCATGAAATCCAATGCGAGGTCATTAATGTGAATAACTGTAAATCGTACTATGTTTTAATTGAATAGCAACTCAAGCAGGTGTGTGTGTGTGTCAATTCAACCTATGAAACAAGCAAAGGAAAAGCATTAGATAGAGATGGCAGAGAGCAGACTGGGGCAGCTAATTATAATGAGCCGTCACTTCTATAACTTCAGGTTGAAGTTAAACTTCTTTATTCTATTTTGTTATGTTTTGAACAATTAATTACTGATGCTATGTACTAATTACTGTTTATATCAATTTGAACAGATTGAATACAGGGAGTACTTTGACGAGTTAAGTATCAAAATAGTTTGAAAGGGACTGGAGTGATTACTCTACTTGTTTTATAACCTCGGCCTGCCTAGTGTCTGGTGTTTTTTTTAATATATTACCATAAATATGAGCAATCAACTAATTTTGACTGATGTTTTGCAACCATGATGCTTGTCTTTAGAAGTCTATCTAAAAAGAAAGTGGAATTTAAACCCAGTTCAAATTATTATAATCTAACCGGTTCACCGTTAAATCAATCATCTTTTAAGTTACTCTTTATTCATAGAAACATCATAACTCCCAACCTTTTCATCTCTACTAATAAAAGTATGAAAAATCAGATAAAGTTCATATAAAATTTGAAATTTCATAATCATATGAACTTACAAAGTAGAGCATTGATTTTATGTGAATTTTGGGATGAGAAAATGGCTTTCATCCAAGCAATATAAACAATTACAGCCTTTTCTTATATGTCGAACATTATTTGGTTTTATTGGAGGTAACTCTTTAAAAAAAATTTTTTAACTCATAACCTTATGTTTAAATAGTCAAATCCCCTCCCCCGCAACTAACAGCTATTAGTAAAAAAAAATCATTAGTTTTGACAAAAAAAAATGGCTTCTCTCCATTTCTATCTTCCTTAATATATTTTAATTTTTTTAATCTTGTTTTTCAATTTAAATTAAATATATCGATTTACATAGTTTACTGTATAAAATTGATAGAAGAGATTGTGTATTTCCTCTTGTTTTAAATATTAAAAACATTAGGAAGTATGTACTTTTTCTTCTTCTTAGTAGTTGGAATATTGCATTATAACCATGCTTATTAAAACCGGACCGGACCGGCTGGTTCGGACCGGAAACCGGCGAACCGGCCACTGGTCCGGTCCGGTTTGCCGTTTGACCCCGGTTTGGGGTCAAACCGGTGGTGGCCCGGGGTCAACCCGGCAAAACCGGTCAACTCGGCCGGTTGGGTGGGTTGACCCGGTCACTTTTATTTTTTTTTTAAATTTTTTACAAAATTTTATTAAGATGAAAATAAAGTTGTTGGATTAGAATGTGATATGAACAATAGAATCTAAGAAGTATGAACCACAACCTGAGGAATTATGGTTTTCTTCATCAGTGGAAGGCATATATACGTCCTAGAAAAAATAGGAGGTGCCAAGATGAATGAAGACAGCACAGTTAATTATACTGTAAATCAAAAGATAAATTTGTATACGCCCTAAAAGAATACAAGTTGGTATTTTCCCACCTAAACTTCTTCCATACTGTCATTTTGTTGCATGTTATTGCTTTTGTCTCATTTGTAGAATACATGGAGAAGAATATTTTGGTGTTTGAAGAGGAAAAACAAAATGTGAGAAAGAAAAACTAAATGTCTCCTTACCATATATATTTTGATATTTTGTTAGGATAAATATTTTGAAACTGTAAATAATGTTGGATAATAGATATTTATAAGTATATTATTGATTTGGTAATTGTTATTTTGTTAATAATGGAATTTACTATTTATTTTTTGAAAATTTCAATTTTAGATAGTTTGATGTGTCATGTGTGATCATATTTATTTTTTATTCTTCACCGGTCTGACCCCCGGTTTGACTCCGGTCTGACCCACTAACCCTTAACCCACTCCCTTGTCCGGTTCAATCACCGATCCAGGTTTAATAACCTTGATTATAACTGAAATAGATGCAGTAGTATAAAATGGACATACCAAATTTTCCCCCTTTTTTGACCTGAAACATTTCAATCATTAATGTATACAAACACACACCTTATTTTTCTGCAACCATTAATATATAAAGTATTGAATCATGAGAAATTCCTACATACTTCCAGAATGTTATGTGATCTATACTTTATCAAATGAAAATCTTTCAAATGTCATATATTATAGATCACATATTTCATAAATTTTTTCGAATTATTTTTTTCCTATAACCCATTATAATAGATATTTATTATGGAAAAAGAGAAATAATTAAAAAAATTTATAGGATGTGAGATTCATAATAATGGCTTGAAACATTTTTCATTATGTAAATATTTCTCTTGAATCATATATCATAGTCACCAAAATGAGTTGTAATATAAATATGGTTTTGAATGATGGATCCAGTTTCTTTATTAAATAAAAAGCTTAGTTGGAAGGATTAACTATGGTTGGGCTGTTCATATCTAATATAGGTGGTTCAAATTTAATTTTATTAAAAACTATAAAATTAAATTGAATATAAAATCTAAAATAAAAACAATTTATTTTACAATTATTTTTTTAAAAATAAATTTTTACTTAAAAATTTTTCATTTAAAAATAAAATCTGAACACCCATTAATGATGTGTACAATTGTGCATAGTACACAAAGACATCCTCTCACCACCAACGAGAGAGATTGGAATAAATGGGAAGTAACTCAATACTTTTTGAAGAAAGATTCTTATAAATGGAAGAAAAAAAATAATCCTCCGACCAGAAGTAGGAACTAGATCATTAATTCATAGAAATCTAAAAAAATTAATTTGATGAATTATTTGTAAAAAATATTTGTTGGTTTCATAAAATGCGATTTTAATCATTTACATGGTAAACTAATTCTGAATAAAAATTGCCTCAATAAAAATTTAGAGAGATAAAGCTAAGTAGATTAGGAATTACATGTAGGATTAAAATTCACTTGCATAAACGTTTAGGGTAGAAGGAATATTAATTTTATTAAGCTAATAGTTAGAAATGTCTTTATATCGAAGACATTCAGATTATATACCTGTAGACAGTGACGAACTCATGGGGTGCAAACTATTTTTTATAAGATAAGTAGACAGTGACGGACTCAGGACCCCTCACTGCAATGTTGGTCCGTTAGTGTCGGTAGATAAATACTCCTTTCAGAATTTATCGTTGAGTCGTTAATTTTTTCTTAAAAAAATCAACTTCATCCATGTTTAATACTATAAATTACATTCAACAAGTCATAAAAATTGCAATTAATGAAATTTTAAATGCAAGTAATTTTAGAAAAAAATGTAATTAATGGCTCACTTATTTTTTTTGTTCCCAACTATTTTTTCCCAACAATTAATACCTTAATGACTATGATAAAAACTATATACTTATTTTTTAAAAAGGATGTCTTGTGATAAGTGATAACAACTTGAAGAGCAATGAGGAGTAGATGTTCACCTGGTCTTAATATAAAAATTGCTTAACTAATTTTAGTAGGTTGAGAAAGTTAGATAAATTATTTAGTTATAAAAAATATAATATAATTTCTCTAAAATATTCCTACATGACATTAAATTATGTATCAATTTATTTAAGTCAAGAGCAATAGCTACTATGATTAGAAATTTAGGAGTACTCCTTAAGTCATATTTATAGTATACAAAGAGAATAAATTTTTTATCGTATTTATAAATCATATCATTAATTTTTTATATGAATATAATTTTTACATTTTATTTATTATTATTTGAATTTATTCTCATTGACCTAATGTATATAGGGACAAAGTAAAAAGTGTAGAGTTATGGATTTTAAATTTTTTATCGTTCTATATAAAACATATTGAAAATTATTTATAAGTAAAGTAGTCTAACTCATGAGTTTTAAGCAAACTAGTGATGATGTAAACTCGGATCATAAACTAGAATCATAAAGTCGTGAGAGTTTAGTTTTATACAAAAATATATATTAGGAGTATATAATTAAAATGTAAAAATTACAAAAAAATTTATTTAATTATAGTTTGAATCTAAATATTTAAAATTAAATCCATCAACAATCACAAATTTTCATATGGAAAATGACTAAAAATGCCTTTTGAATTCCCTAAACCCCAAGTGGTCACATGAATAAGGAAAATGATAAATTGGTATCTGTCAACATTTTGAGTTTTGCACATTTGTGGGAAAAGACAAAAATACCATTAAACATATGAAAAAGAAGAGCCTCCTTAATTCTCTCATACTCTGACAAAAATGTGATAGCTTTCTCTCTAACATAAATGACAACATATACTTCACCATGACCATGTCCTTCCATTTATTAACATATTGACAACAATTTCTGATCAATTAACAACTTTAATATGGTATTGACAATTTCACTTAAGCTATTGATAACATCTGAACTGATCAGATCCCAATGCTATTGCTTTGTTGGTTGACAACTACAAATAGTATATTGACAACTCTAACATAAGTAATGACAACTAACATTATCCTTTTGAATTCAGGATCCATATGACAACAAGTTCCAGATTTGCAAATGACAAATGAAAATTAACATTTCACTTTCAAGTATTGTTTTCTTGTCGTTTTCAATAAGAAGTATATATTACTTACATACGTATAACCTATATACCACAAACATTTTACCCTCACACTCCTACCGTTATATTTATACTCACCATCAACATTATCTACAAACTTCCCACCTACATAAAAAAAATAGAAGTGCCTTCGAAGGAGTGGGGCCCATATTAGATGTCATCTTGCATATTAACCTGCAAAAGATTCATCAACATGTTAGTTACCCATCAGTAATTTTTTCCTCACTTTATAAAACGAGCACAACAAACGAACTTTCTCCGTTGACAATTTCAATTTATGTTTTGACAACTACATTTATACTATTGACTACACATATCACACATCCTTCTTGTCCCACCTCAAACATACACCCATGTACATCATCACCCCCAACCTTCTTCCTTCCCTTTTCCCTCAACCTGATATGTCACACCCAAGCCATCCTTAATCACCAATATTTATTTGAAAGAGGCTTTATCAATAGTAACATGTACAGGCTTCCATTATGATGAATAGATCCATCTTTTAGACAAATAATCATAAAGATTAAATGTCCATACCAAACGATAGGGAATTTTGCAATAAACAAGTTCAGGTGCTTCAATCCCCATTATCAATCACCTACCATTCAATTTAAACCCTATTAGACACCACCTAATCCATATGTATCACGGGCCTCACAATGTATACAAAAAAATCAACACTAATTTCATCTAAGTCTGATCAATTTAGGTGTTGTCAATAGTTAAGTGAACTTGTTAATACCATATATGAAGTTGTAAATAGGTCAGGAACAATTGTCACTATATTACTCAGTGGAAGGACATGGACACGGTGAAGTACATGTTGTCATTTCTATCAGAGAGAAAGAGAGAAAGCTGTCACATTTCTATTAGAGTAGGAGCGTGTGAGAATGCTTTTCTTTTTCAAATGTTTAAGGGCAATTTTGTTTTTTTTCATAAATATGCAAACCCAAAATGCTGATAGATTCTGATTCATCCTTTACCTTATTCAAGGCACCATTTGGGGTTTAGAGAATTTAGAAGGCATTTTCTGATATTTTTCCTTTTCATATTCAATGAAAAAAATTCTTATGAATTTTTTTATAAAACCAGTGAATAACTGAATATAACTACATTCCTTAAATAATTGAATAATAAATATGGAGGGCTGTTACAGAGCAGACGAGGGGTATGTGAGCTGTCATTGTACGAAAGTGGCGCGCGGTGAAGATCGGACGGTGATGAGATGTTCCAAGTAGCAGATGTATTGATTTCGCCATTAATTGTGTTCCTCCAACTTCCTTCCCTCTTCTTAATTCCTCTCTATCTGATTTCTCTTACTATTATATGGCCACTAAAGATGTGTCTAACTTCCACAGTTTTCATTTTATAATCAAATCATATTCATTAAACCATAATCGTTATTGCCTACAAATTTAACAAATGCGAATATTTTCATAGGGTCTTCATGTATAAAATATCAAAATCACATACTACATGTAATGCATTAACTGTACCTTCTTTTTCGGTCAACAACAGATTAGCTTCTGCTTAAACACTTCCATGGCAGCATATTTATGTCTAAGTAGTAAGTACACATGCTTTCAGTTAAACCAGGACACCATCTTAATTTTTTGGATATACTTCTTAGGTTGCATCCTTTTTATTATATTTTACAATTTTTTGTTTGGATGAATAAAGAGAGAATGGAAATTAACCAAATATACGTGTTAAACGAATCAATTGTATATAATAAAAATAATTTTATGTTTGAAGTATCTATAAGAGAGGGAACACACAAAACAAGGCCAACCAGAGGCAGCCACTTAGAGAGGAGGAAGAAACAGCTTCTTCAGTCTCTTGCCCTGTGAGATTGCAATGGCTTCTGTTTTTGCAGTCAACTTCTTCCTCTGCTCATTACTCCTCTCCCTCTTATTCTCTCTCCCTCCTTGCCAAGGTATATGCTTTCTTCCTCTTCCTCTTTGTTTCTTCGTCAAAACCCCAAAAATTAGAAAAGAAAATAGTAAGAAAGTCTTCCTCCTCCTCCTCTTCTCTACCTTCATTGTGCTTCTGTTTCCGAGACTTTTCTCTGCAGAATGCTAACTTTCATTACATTATAAATTAATGTTTCCTTACTTTTCAAGGCTGAAAAGGAAAACTCCAAACTCTTGTCTGCATTTTTATATTGGCTTGTTGGGAATGTAGCAGATCAATCTGAGTCCTTTTATGCCTCTTGATCTTGGCATTGAATCAGACACTATTTGCAGAAAACAGAAACTCCAGACAGAGCCATAAGCTTTATTGCTAGCTTTATGTTCCCCCTCCTTTAGCCTTTAATTTTTATTGGCTTTGTCCTAACCCTTTGTTAAAAGACAAACGAATTAGAAAAGTTGGGAACTTGACAAAATGTGAGTGCAAATGTAAGAGGTTTTGTTTGTGATGTGATGATGATCTTTTCCTGTCTCTATTCTCCATACCCAGACAGTGATACAACCATATCCAGCTTTCTGTTTTTTTCCCTTCCTTCTGATTCTGATTTTCCTTTTGTTTTCCCTTTAAATTCTGTTTCAGTCAAAACAGACTCATCAAAAAGTCATATATTGAAAAAAATGTCACTGAAAGGATACAATGGGTTCTACTTCTTTCTGGCATTAAATCAAACTCATCACATTCTTCACTTTTTGATTCTGATATCCTTCTTCTTGTTTTTTTTTTGGCTCAAAACAGAAACTCATTTAGAAGCCATATAAACCAGACAACATGTCACTGAAAGGCTAATAATTAACTAATGGGTTGCATCTGTCCATGATGATCATAATCAAAATCAAACGCTGTTTCATTGTGACACTAAACCAAACACAACAGTTCTTAACAAAAGCAATACCACTTTTTGATTCCTCCTTCCTTTTTTGTTTGGCTCCAAAAATCGTTCAATTGAAAGCAACAAACACCTCAAAAAGCTATATAATGTGACTAATAATATTTCACCTGCCTGCAGGTAACAATCAGAACTGGTATAACAAATATAGATATCCCTTTCTGAAGAAGGCAAGCTCATTCTCATCATCTTCATCATCATCATCGGCCACACAAAGCAATAATGCTTATGATTATATAATAGTGGGAGGTGGAACTGCAGGCTGCCCTTTGGCTTCAACACTGTCCCAAAAGTTTAGGGTTTTGCTTCTTGAAAGAGGGGGTGTACCTTTCACAAACCCTAATGTGTCATTTCTGGAGAACTTCCATATCACTTTGGCTGATACTTCACCATCTTCAGCTTCCCAGTACTTCATTTCCACTGACGGTGTTCTTAATGCCAGAGGTAGGGTTTTGGGTGGTGGTAGCTCCATTAATGCTGGCTTCTACACCAGAGCAAGCTCAAGGTAAAAAAATGGAAATAAAAAAGTAAATGCTTCCAAATTAGCTGGCTTTTTTTATTTTTGAAAAAAAAGAACCCTCATTTATGATTCCTTAACAATATTTTCTTTTTTTCTTTAGATTAATTATAAACATGAACATAATAAATGCACTATTTTTAGTTAGTGTTAGTGACATGGTTGTGTCCATAGTTTAACTTTGAGATTTCATGATCAAGATTCCCCAAAACTAACAACTGATGATAAAGTTGAGAGTGGAATATCATTATATACCAAATTTGAGAAAAAGATTAAAAAAGATTTATTTCTCTTTCTGAATTTGGAAAACGTACCTAAATTATCTGCTTTGAATTGTATTGGATCCATAATTATAACCTCATAAGACCCACTTCTCATAACAAATAGTATCAGTCCTCATCTTTTTCTGAATTTTTTTTTTGGTAAAATGCAAATTCATAATGTTCTCAGCAACGTTGAAAGGGATTTCTGAGGAATCCTTATTTATCATGGGGGTCCCACAATTCTATTTTTAGGCCTTCCATTATCATTAAAATTTGCTAATGAATTAGGGTTTGCCCCTTTACATAATACTAGAAACATGGTCCTTCTCAAATATTATTATGTGGTCTTTAAAAGCCAATTACCATTATAAGTAATGTCTGTCAGAACGTAGGCAACGTAGAGGTGGACGCTTCCTAAACCATGCACAGCTAAAAGACAAAAAGGCATATATGTGCCAACGTTAAAGGGAAATTAATAGGGAAATTTACTGTTGAGTCCCACATAAGGGACTTATTTATCAAATGGTCCCAAGTTTTAAAATATTTATCAAATGGTCCCAGAGGTGTTGTCAATTTAGCTCATGATGTTGTCAAGGGTTGTCACATGACAACACCATGCGCTGCATTGACAACACCATG
>JANTPZ010076240.1:0-10772 GCA_025593235.1 Vachellia pachyceras | reverse complement strand
TTTTCTAACTCATAAATCAAGATATAATTTAATTTTATAAAGAGATAGTTTAGAAAAATGAGATCACAATTGTTATGCTAAACTAATTTGGGTATGCTAAATAAATCAAATAAATTAACTATTCTTAATAAATCAAACACCATTCCTTTCAACCAGCTTTGTGTAGCACTAAATCATATATTATCTTTATAAATTACGTAAATTAAGGTATTATATTTAAAATCATTTTAATGACTTTTCAACTAATCATTTTACCAATAAAAGGTAAACAGTCACATGAAAATTAATGACGGAGCTACTACCTGAGCGGTGGGTTATAATAGCCACAAATCGGATATTGTTTGTTTGGTAAAGTGGTTGCAGAAGTATTTCTCTGTCACGTTTTCAAATGGAATAATCTCCTTTACATATTTACCTCGATTTGCGTAAAAGTATTTATTTACCGTATTTCTAAAGGGACATATTGAGTTTTTTGACGCTTTGTTATAATAATAGTAAATATCCTCAACCACTTACTCAGTTTTTTAATTTTAATTAGAAACTCAGCTCTAACGGTTGCAGTAAACAAAAACAGCTTGGCAGTTTTCTAATTAGTAACCATTTATTAACTCAAGAGTAACTCAATCCTTCTAATAACCATTGAATGGGAATAAGTCAAAATTTAATGATTTAATTTATTGAATAAGAGTTATATAATTTTAATATTAAAAGTTTTTCCTTTGATTAATTAAAGAAACTCCATTCTTCAAACCCATAGTAGACGGCGGTACAAAAAATTTTCTTTTCCCTGGGGACGCGTATTTGCGGTTGTCAGTTGATTTAGGGCTTGTTTGGGCAAAAGTTATTCTCACATAACCCGAAATAAAATTCCTCTTACATATTTATTTCAGAATATGTGATCAATTCTCAAACACACGGGTTACTATGCAGGGTTAATGAACTCGTATCCAATCAGCCGACCGGGTTATATTTTGATTTGGACGGACAGGTCACTTTTTGTTTCTTTCTTTTTTTGCAAAATTTTATTTTTTTAAAAACTAAAATATTAAAAATATAAAAATTGTATCTATATTTAGTCATCTTCCTTTTAATTATTTTTTTTAAAAAAATATTTTTTTAAAAATTTTAAATTTGAAAGTTAAAAAACTAAAAATAAAATTCTCTATCATATATATTTTGATATTTTGTTAGGATGGATGTTTTGAAATTGTAAATAATATTATATAATAGATAAGTTATAAGTATATGATTAATTTAATAATTATCATTTTGTTAATAATGGGATGTATCACTTAATTTTTAAAATTTTCAATTTTGTATATTTTAGTGTGTCAATGTGTCTTGTGATATATTTTTAATTTTTTTTTATTTTTTACCGATTCTGACATCTAATTTAACCTCAGGCTAGCCTATCCGACCCATCCCGATCTGACTTTCTGTACGTTGTTACTAGGTCCGTAGCTCGTCGTCCCGGTTCGCAGAAGTCCCGTTAAATTTCGGTTTTTATTTTCACTTTTCCAACAATACATTAAAAAATGAAAAATATATTAATTTTAATTGCAATTTGTTTGAGCCAGCCAATCCACGACACTTCAAAAAGTCTCTTTAATTGTAGACTGCCTTGCGAAGACTTTGCAGACAAATTAAGTCCATGAGCAAGACCAAAAGTAAAGGAGCTCAAAGTTGCAGAACAGAGTGAGTGTATTTCAGCTTTGATTCCCTTTGTCAAGTTTCTCTCTCTTCAATCAGGTAACCCCCTCATCTTTTCTGTGGGTTTTCGACACATCCTTTGATTTTCCCCACCTGGTTTTCAGCTAAAATTTGTTATCTTTGTTTTGAAGGTGTTGAATTTTGCAATGGTTAATTGAGCGCCGAGAGGCCTTTAAATTTTCTGAGAGGTTTCTAAATGGCAAGTAACTTAACGGGGCAGCTTGTATGTTCAGAGATACATGGATTCCATACATTGCAAGGTACATAGGCACTTCTACTCCCTCCTTTTCTGATCATGCCAACCTACTAGTCAACTTTTTCGCCCTTTTAAGCAAAAAAGGATTGAAGCTTCGAATTTCAGTCTATTGACTCTGTTCTGTGTTTTTTGCCCGTTTACTGTTTTGTTTTTTTTTGGGGGTGTTTTTTGCTTGCTTTTGGGTTTAGTTTGTTTTGAAAAATGCGATGGTGAAGTTTAGAAAGCGGCTTAGAGGCGAAAAAGAAGCAGGGTTGCTTCTAAATCATTTCTGACTTGAATTTCTGGATAACGCCAATGGGATTAACTTTACCTTAATTATCAACGAAAATGAATGATGAATATTGGAGGATACTTGTATGGTGCACTTGAAATGATGTGGTTTCGGCAAAGCGGAAACCCCCTTGGGATAATTTCTTAGCGTTTCCTGAGAACAACGTGGAAATATAAAATGGACAGAAAATTGTTTCTTGTACTAGGGTAAAGTGCCCAGAATGTAGCATTTGCTGTGTGTTGACACCTCGTGCAGTGAGGAGTTCGGGGTATTGGTGTTAGAAGCTAGGAATTGCGATATGTATGTTGACTTCTGCTAGCTGTTTAGATAAAAATGTAATAACATCAAGCTAAGAAATGCCCCTACATCTCATAAATCAATTGAGATATCTCCTATTTTCGCCAGTGTTTAGACCTTACTGAAAGGAAAGAAAAAAGTAATATATTTGGATCTTGAATAGTGATTTGTCATAATCCTAACTTTCAGCTCGATAAAATAGTATATCATGGGGTTTGATACGATAATCCTTACTTGTACCTCTTGACATGGGGTTGAAAGAAAGCTGACAATTTATTAGTTCTCTGTGCAATTTTGTTTCCCCAGCTGCAAATATCACCTGGATCACTAAGTGATTGGTTAGTGATCAATGGCTTCAATTATCTGTATTGACCCTTTTCTAAAGTATTCCTTCTTTTTGGGCCAGATCTGGATGTTAGGAACACTATGGAGGAAGCAAAAAGCAGATGGCTTCGCCCTAATGAGATTCATGCTATACTTAGTAATTACAAGTATTTCACCATCCTTGTAAAGCCAGTGCATTTGCCTCCAAGTAATTATCTATTTCTGGCAGCAGTATGATTTTGGTAAAGTGGATGTGCTTGCATCATTTTCATATTGTCTATTAATATATTTATTACTGCCTATGAAATTTCCACCAAATAGCTTCCCTTCTGATAGAATGGTTTTCACATGACATTGTCACATCAGATCATCTGTCAAAGCTTCTGCTGTAAATATAAAATGCATGTTGTGAGATTTGTATCTACATATTTGTATGTTGTGAATGAAGCAATGATAACTCCATTCTTAACATGCATTTTGATTGATAAAAGGTTGAGTGTGTTTTTTTCAGTCACGCATGAGTTTCAAGTTTCCTGTTTAGTTACCATTCTGTGATGTCAAACTAGGGACACTGATATGGTTTTTTCATTGTTAAAATGAAAAACAGGTGGTACTATTGTATTATTTGACCGTAAGATGCTTAGGAACTTTCGAAAAGATGGATACAACTGGAAAAAGAAAAAGGATGGGAAAACTGTGAAGGAAGCTCATGAACACTTAAAAGTGAGTCTTCTTTTTTTCTCAGGGTGTTCATTTGCTTTAATGTTAAATATTTGGCACCTAATTACTAAGAAAATGAAGAGGAATCTCATTGATGACAAATGATTGTGTACGAGAAACCCTTCTAAGGGAGATTACTTACCCTAAAACTCTTAGGGACCTATTGAGGAAGACCCATGTTAACATTCTTCTAAAGAGAGCCCGTGTCATCCTCTCTTATTACATTGATGTGGATTCTGCATCCTCTCATACTAATCACAATGTTAAGACACTATATTTATAGAGCCTACTCAACTAATGATCTTAACTAAGTAAGATCTCATTGTATCTCCAACAGTAATGTATCTCATTTCCTTAAATTGTGTCAAAGAACATTAATCATGTTATGGTTATGAAGGAATTTACCTTTATGATGAAATCCTTCGTTTTCTTCTGTATTTATTGATTTTCACGGAGAATAAATAATATTTTGGTTTGCACAAATGAAGTAGACTATGACAACTAGTAACCTGGTGAGCATTAGGTTTGGAAAATTCTTCTCTTTATACTTTGCCAAAATTTTGAAGTCTTTGATGTGCTTTCTTCTACAATTAGAAATTTCTTATTGGGAATTTTGGCATTTACAAGGTTTAGGTACCAAGAACTAGCGTAATTAATTGGGTGCTGTTGATTCACATGTTTGCTGTCTTTGCTTTTTCAATTATAATTCATGAACCTAAAGTTTATGCACAATTATTCGGTCACATTTCCATCTTTCTTTCTGTGTAACATTTGGGCAACATTTTTATCTTTTCTATTTTATTTTATAAATGTTCTGGTGAGCAGTTATTAATTTCTGTGTTCATGCTCTTCTCCTTCTTCGTCCTCTTTTTATAAAAACATTTTTATCAAATGATAGTTTATAAAATGCATGATTATCTTTCCTTCCTGTGGTTTTTGTTGCAAGTGCTTCTGATAATGGATCGAATAATTGCCAACATTTGCAGTTTCTATTTTTGGACATTCATTCTGATCATTTTTCCCTTATCAATCAGGTTGGTAATGAAGAAAGGATCCATGTATACTATGCACATGGCCAAGATAACTCACGACTTGTGCGTAGATGTTATTGGCTTCTTGACAAGTATGCATATCTTTAGTTAGTTTTATTCTTGAAACCTCAGTTATGCGTGCCCAAACTTCTGAAAGCATCACTTATTATTAGTAGCTTATATATTACCTGAGTGTTATTGGTTTAATTTCAACTTCGATTTAACTCATGACTGTTGTTTTGATTTTTCTTTTTTCTTTTTAGGAGTCTGGAACACATAGTGCTTGTTCATTATCGTGAAGCACAAGAGGTAAAATTATTTTCTCTTCTTATCTTTTGCTTTCTTCCTTTAAGACTAAGGCAATTAATTTCCATGTTGCATTGCTCATTTGAAAGTACATTTACTTGCCAACATGCAATAAGAAAATAGTCAGTGTGTGATCTTAGATATGAGATCTAGGCATCCAAACACGTGTACATATACCACAACCATTCCTTTGTGTTTAAAGTTGAATTTAAGAGAATGGTGGGTGATGAGAATCAAACTCTTGTTCATACCATGTCAACAATCATTTCAACCCAATGGCTTCAGATGTTAAGTGGAGGGTTTTAAATAGTTCTATGATCATCTCTAACATGTATAATGGCTGCTATTGTTTTTGTTACATATCTTATGTGAGTTGTGGCCATCTTTCTTTGTTTGATTGAAAATTTTAGATTATTCATGCCGTAAAAATGCCATGTCATACTCAAAATAAATATAGTAACTCCTGTTCTGAGACAGCTGCATATTTTGGTATCAATACCTCATCTATAATTGATTTATTGTCTATCTCTGTGTCTAGGAATGCTTGGCACAGCTTTATAATTAGACTTACCATCCATTTAATCTGGACGATGAATACAATTTGGTATTCTAACCTATACCAAGCTGTTGTTTATGATACAGTTGCAGGGCTCTCCAGCTACACCTTTAAATTCAAATTCTAGTTCAGGTTCTGATCCAACTGTGCCGTTGATTTTATCAGAAGAATTGGATTCTGGGACCAACAATCCATATGCTGGTGGTGAGAAAGAATTTTTGGATTTAGCATAATTTATTGGAAATTAGACCTGTAAAGAAATTCCTATCTGTTTCTGTACACATATATTCTTAAACTACGAGATGCAGGACAGGGAACGATGTGGATTGAACATGGCCCATTCCTAATAACAAGCTGCATGTCTCTCTATATTGAGTTCCCCCCCTGATGTCTTTCCCAAAGATAGCCCTTGATTGGAGTTTATTTTTGTATATGTTGCCACATGTAGTATGTTAAAATATGGTATTTTGATGATGTTGTGGATGCTGTTGATGACTTTTATGAGTTGTATTTCTGATCCCTTTTTCTGCTTTGGAGACAAGCAGAAGTTAATGACAATTTGAAACTTGAAAGTCATGAACTGAGGCTTCTTGAGCTCAACACACTTGAATGGGATGATCTAGTGGTTACAAATGATTCCAACAATCCTACCACATCTATTGGAGGTAAAAGATTGTGGATTCAGCAGAATCAGTTGCTTCTCTGAACAGCACCTTGTCATCCTTTAAATCTGATATATCTTTTTGCAGCCAAGGTTCCATATTTTGATCAACAAAATCGGTTTTTGCTGAATGGCAATTTGAGCAATGTAAGAGGATCTTATCTTTCTTTTAATTATATGTTCCTTTTGGCTTATTTATGCTGATTGGACAGTTAACTTAGTGTCCGTTTGGAAAACCATTGGGAGAATGCATTTATGTTTGGGTGAATGTTGAATTCGGAGTGCATTTATTCTGTCAAAAATGAGTTTTTTCTTAGAATGTATTTTGAAAGGAGTTACAATTGCTAGAGTCTGCAAGCTAATAGAATTTTGGGTCCAAAATGCATTCCATACACCCAAACGTAGTTCCCAAATAGGCACTTAGTAATTTCTTGTCAAAGCTTCTGTCCTTTAGATATACAGATATATTTTATTAAAAGGGATGTTTTATCAGGCTTTTTTCGCAACAGGTTCAAATGATGGCCAAGAATTTACCTTCCTCCATTTGATTTGACCCTTCACTATTAAAATTGTTTCTCTTTGATGATAAGAAGTCATGAAACTATTTCTGTCTTATCATAATATAATATTTTCCAAACCACCAGTAATCACTTTCAAAAAGCTGCGGCAAGGCGAATGAGGCCTTGAAATGACTGGGAACGCATGATTGCTGGGCCTGCTTAATACTATTGCAGCCATGACCTAATCTTACCTATTTATTCTGGCTGACGGAACCAATTGACTTTTCACTACTTTTACATATTTATGCGACATAGAATATGCATCATTGAATCCCTTGGATGAAGGCTAAAAGTGTAGTTGTATATTTTATGCATAAAACATAGAAAGGGATGTGCTTGACTACATCAAATTATTTAGCATAAAACCTTCATACTTTGTGCTAGCTTCTGTGATTACTTCTATTGGGTTCCTGTACCAGGTAACTAGCAGTCCGTCTGCTGAAATTCCTTCCTTTAATAACATAACACAACCTATTACTGGGAGCAACAATGCACCTTATGGTTTCCCAGAAACTGCAAATCTTCAGACAACAGATAGTCAAGCAAATCCGAATGCACGAAAGGGATATCCTGTCTCTGTGGGTGGTGTTGATTCCTTGGACACTGTGGTCAGTGATAGTTTGCAGAGTCAGGACAGCTTTGGAAGGTGGATCAACCACATGTTTTCTGATTCACAATGTGCTGTAGATGAATCAGCTCTTGTATCGCCTGTTATATCCATTCAAGAACCATATTCTTCTCTGGTTGAGGATCATCAGCAACCTTCTCTGCCTGAACAGCTTTTTAATATCACTGATGTCTCACCTTCATGGGCATCTTCCACTGAGAAGACCAAGGTTCCCCCCCCCCTTTCCTATTCAAATATAACTACTTCCAAGTAATTATTCTCTGTTATAACCATGGATTATTTGGTTTCATGGATGATTGTCAACCTCCTTAGCAATAAAAACATGGTTGTGAACTTAAACGCTGTGAACACCAGGAGAAACTCCATGGCTGATTTCTCCATTATTTTTTCATGTAGCAAATGCATTTTCATTTGGCACCAAAGGTAGCAACTGTTGCTACTTTTCTTTTTGGGGGTACAGAGCAACTCATGCTTCTTTGTTCTGAACAGTCGCTTGCACGATACCAAAGCTTTGAAGACTAAGTTCAACTCAGAAATACAAACTTTCTCTTCTTTCCCAATGCATATGAATGAATTGTCATTCGGCATCAAAAGTAGCTATCTCATTTTAATGACATAGTTCTTTTTTTTTAGTATAAATAAATGCATTTGTAGGTGGCATTCAAGAACTATCTCTTGCTAAATCAATGCAAATTGTCACTTCGGATTTTACATATTTATTAACTGGCATGTAGTCAAGTCCCATATCTAATACCATCTATTTTTTTGTTACTGGACTTTCTGATGCTTGTATACTTCTTGCAGATCCTGGTCACTGGAATCTTTCATGATAACTATCTGCACCTTGCAAAGTCCAATCTATTTTGTGTCTGTGGCGATGTAAGTGTTCAAGCTGTTATTGTTCAAGTTGGGGTCTTCCGATGCTGGGTATCATCACATTCCCCGGGATTTGTAAATCTCTATATGAGCCTTGACGGCCATAAGCCCATAAGCCAGGTTGTCAATTTTGAGTATCGTACTCCAATTTTGCATGACCTTACAGCCTCTACAGAAGAGAGATACAACTGGGCTGAGTTTCGACTTCAAATCAGGCTTGCTCATTTGCTCTTTGGTATTCACAAGAGTCTTGATATTATCTCTAGTAAAGTGTCACCTAAGGCAATAAAGGAGGCTAAGAACTTTGCTTCAAAGACCTCATTGGTTTACAAAAGTTGGCAATACTTGGTTAAGTCAACTGAAGACAATAAAACTCCATTTCCCCAAGCAAAAGATGCACTGTTTGAAACGTCCTTGAAAAACGGATTAAAGGAATGGCTAATAGAAAGAATCCTCTTGGGTCATAAGACTACTGATTATGATTCCCAAGGTCAAAGTGTGATCCATTTGTGCGCAATTCTGGGATATACTTGGGCTGTTTCGTTATTTTCAGGATCGGGCATGTCACTAGATTTTCGTGATAAATTTGGATGGACAGCTCTTCATTGGGCAGCATATTGTGGAAGGTACATGTTTATGCACTCGTATATTCTACTTGCTTAATCCATTGAGTTTGTTGCGGCTAAATTGACTCAATTTCTTTTTTGCTGAATATGGTTCCACCGTTCACAAGTCAATTTCTTTTCTACATCTTTTCTTCCCTGGATGAACAAGTTCAAATATATAGTCATCTGAATATTGCATGGGTTTTTATTAACTCAAACAAAAACCAGGTTGATTGCAATAATAAAATTTTATTTAGTATTTACTGGATGCTTATAAGCATACATCTCATACCTAGGCCGCTTGCGTTTTCAAATATATATTTTGAAGTTATAGACAAGGAGTAAATCAAGAAATAATCCCACCAATGTGAGCCTTCCGCGGAGTAGGTCGTATTGGACTGACAAAAGTTGTAGTTTCGTTTCCTTCAAGTACTTTTTTTTAAAATAAAATAACAAACTTTATATACAAACAATTTGACTAAAATTTGTTTGTAGGGAGAAAATGGTTGCAGTGCTGTTGTCTGCTGGGGCAAAGCCTAACTTAGTAACAGATCCTACCCGACAGAATCCTGAAGGATGTACTGCAGCTGATCTTGCTTCTATGAAGGGTTATGAGGGCTTAGCAGCTTATCTTTCAGAAAAATGTCTGGTTGAGCAGTTCAATGACATGAGCTTAGCTGGAAATATTAGTGGCAAACTGGAAACAAACACAAATGATCCAGTAGACTATGACAATCTCACTGAGGACCAACTATACCTAAAGGATACATTGGCAGCTTACCGAACAACTGCTGAGGCGGCAGCACGAATACATGCTGCATTTAGGGAGCACTCACTAAAAGTAAGAGCAAAGGCAGTTCAGATTTTAAGTCCAGAAGATGAGGCCCGTATGATTGTTGCAGCAATGAAGATTCAACATGCCTATCGCAATTATAACACGAGGAGGATGATGGCAGCTGCAGCTCGCATCCAGTATAGGTTCCGTACGTGGAAATTGCGTAAAGAATTTCTCAACATGAGACGTCAGGCTATCAAAATCCAGGTAAGAGATACCCTTCCTACTTTGGTATTTCTGATTGCCTCCTCTGGGCATATGTGGCATTGCCAATCCGATCTGCTTGTTGAAGTCTTATTTTGTACCGGAGCCTTTTACACAAATCTTTAACCTGACTTGTTTTATATATTATGAACAATCTTTTGCTCATTCAAATTGTCCACCCGAGATTTATGAATACATCTCTTTTCTTACGCATGCACTTAACCATGTTGATTAGTTTGTATTGAGCTTTTTCTTTCAAGCATTTCGGATGAGTGGAATCAAGGCATATATTACTCTTCCCCAGAAGCAGAAGGTAAAATACAGCTTATATTCTCAAGAGAATATTGGATTAGTCCCTTGGAATGTAGGATCTAGGAATGGGTTTCCAGCCTTCTATTGGTTTTTGCCCATCTTTCAGCAATTCAGAGGGGAAGTTCTTAGGGTGCTGAACAAAGAACCTGCACTTTGCTTCCATTGCAGGAAGACCATTGAAGCGAAGTATTGTAGAGTAGAGAGTAACAGAGGCAATTCTAAATGTCACAATGAGAGGATGCTGAGTAGAATGATTTATTACTACCTATCTATATATCTATCCATGTGGAAAGGGTGTATCTGAGTTTTACTGCAGATTTGCCTTAGCTGGGTTCATTGGAGGCTGGCTGTTTATAATTGACAAGCAATCAGCTCTCTGTTCTTACGTTCTAGCTATTATTAAAGATTTAATTCAAACTAACTTTTATGCATGGAACCAGAAGCAGATTTTGTTTTCTAAAATTGCATGTTCCTTATTCTTTTTGTCTTATTTTATGTTGAGGAAAGGATTGATTGCATATTTCAATGCAGGCAGCTTTCCGGGGCTACCAACTGAGGAAGCAGTATGGTAAAATTCTCTGGTCTGTTGGAGTACTTGAAAAAGCAATCCTGCGATGGCG
>JANTPZ010076227.1:696-11646 GCA_025593235.1 Vachellia pachyceras | reverse complement strand
AAAATCCTCTTTAAATTCTTGTTCAGGACCCTTGTTATGAACATGTTCATTAACATATTCAATGTACACTAGTCCTTTAGAAAATGTTTCAGTGCTATTTGAGATTTCTAATTTTAAAAAAAATGAATTTGAAATTATTCATTTGAAAATTTTCAAGAAATCACTCAATAAGCACTGATTTTCGTTAAAAACAGATCCTGAATTGCCTTATAAAATAGGCAAATTATATATCAAAACGAAGATCTCGAATTTTAGGATTTTTAGGGACAAACCATGTCTCATTTAAGACTTCCACACGCCCTCACGCGCCGAGAGAAGAGAAATTCTGGAAAAATTCACAAATTGGGCTAAAGCCCACTCTCGGAGAAGGTGCGTGCAATACATGCGCCGCCTTCCCGACCTCTGTTCCGAACATGCGCCGTGCCGGAAATTTCCACGCGTTGTGACGAGTCCGATGGTGTAGTCCGTGTGTCAATTGGAAGTGCCACGTGGCTTCACATGCCACGTGTTCCTTTTTCTTTTTTTTATTAAATAATAACAATTTTTTTTAATTTGAATTATTATTATTAATAAATAATTTTTTTTCCGTCTGGGCCCTGCTCGTCCCAGACCTAAAATTTTTTTTTTGTATTTGGTGGAGACTGAAAAATTCTGATTGCTTCTTGTTTGTCGGATATCTTCAGTAGGTGAAACTTTTCCTGTTTCATAGGTTAGTAAACGAGCATTTATGGTGGCAGGTAGGTTTTAAAAATCTTTGACAGGAATAAGGAAGGATTTGGTAAAAGTGAAGCTCTGTGTCAAACGCTATTTGTCAGATAAAGTAGTGACTCAAGTTGTAGGAATGCATGACTCGAGTTCTTCCTCATAGTTTTGAAGTTATCTGAAATCTCATGTTATAAAACTTCCAGTTTTCAAAAATGCCTGACTCGAGTTGAAGAAACTTTAATTTGGAAACTCGAGTTCTCAATGAAAGTTTCATAATGTAGTTCAAAAACTTTTATTTGGATAACTTGAGTTTAGACTGCAAGTTATGAAATCATGTTTTGCAACTTGAGTTCGGAAAAGTGAGTAACTCGAGTCATTGAAACTTGAATCTTATAACTCGAGTTTATGTTGAAAGTTCTTTTGTAAACCAGTTATGCAACTCGAGTGATATGCCTCTGCAACTCAAGTTCTGATGTACCAAAAAGCTTCCTCAGTAGTTCCAGGTCACGAGACTCGAGTTTTATAAACATAGAACTCGAGTTGTTGCAACTTGAAGTGAGAAACTCGAGTTGTCCTTGAAGTTTAGGGAAACTCGAGTTCTCCAAGACTGCAACTTGAGTTCTAGCATATAAGATTTCTAGAAAGTAGGTTTTAAGGCATGCAACTCGAGTTCTAAAAGAGCTATGACTCAAGTCATCACAACTTGAAGCTGAAAACTCGAGTTGTTGATGAAAGTTCCAAGTAACTCGAGTTGCTTAACCTCAGAACTCAAGTAGTTACACATGAAGTTACTTGAACAGAGCACTTAAGGCATGTAACTCGTGTTCTACAAATGGTGTAACTCAAGTCATCACAACTTGAAGTTGGAAACTTGAGTTATACCTGAAAGGTTTCCAAAACACAGGCATAGAACTCGAGTTGTGTATCATCAAACTCGAGTTGTTGAACTGTAAAACTCATTTTCAAAAATTTCAAAAACATTTCCAAATCCTGCCATGTAACCTTTGAATTAAAACTTATCAACAAAGAGAAGGTTTTAAAAGTGGTAAATGGTTGCAAGCTCTTCCTAGAGGGGTAAAAGATAACTTGTTGGTTGATTTAAGTTGTTGTAAAAATTTTGGAAAGCTCAAATTTATGGCGAGGTGCCATCCAAATTTTGATTGATCTAAGAGGAGATATTTTTGAGTTAATCAAAGTTAAAAAAAAGGGTTTTGGAAGCAAGAAAACATAAGGTTACATGAAGAAAGTTGAAAAACCCATGTTTCCCTTTTTCGTCTTCTCGGCCAAGGCAAGAAAAAATGGAAGGATTGAGTTTTTGAGTGTCTTGATGGTTCCAATGGCTTTAAAATGATGTTTTGTGTAGGGTGAAGCTAAGAGATGGATTTTAGAAGTTTAAGGAACCATAAAATCCAAGACTTGAACTTATAGGACTCTTGAAAAACCTACAAGGAGCTCTATGCATTTTTATAAGTTTTATGGCAACTTGTTGGTTGTGTATTTACATAGATCTTATGCCATGATTTTAAGGATTTTAAGACCCTCAAGAGCACACTTGGAAGAGATCCTAGAGAACTTTGGAGTTAAGTTAAAAAGGAGAAGCTTAACAAAGGTAGCAAGACTACTAAACTAAACTTATGTTTTATGAAACTTTACTGTGAATGGTGCATGATTTTTGTGATAAATGAAGTGAATGATATGAGTATGAAATGTGATCTTGATTTCTATGGCCTTATGCATATAAAAATGTAGTTTGAACACATCACATGTTATATGCTCATATACTTGTTTAAAAGTGGTTAGATATTCACAATACTTTTGTTTAGCTAGTTTTGCTATTAGGATTTCAAAATCTCATTATCAAACTAACCACATAGGTGCAAGCACAAGCAAGGGTAAGGAAAAGGTTCTTGATGCTTGAGGATGATGCTTATACTTGCTTGCTTTTGTGTAAATATGCAAAATGATACTTTGTCTTTGAAGCTGCTATGTTTGTAACCTAACATCTCTATGAGAAGAACAATATGAATGGGTGATGAAGCATGCATGAAATGGACTATAAGTAAAAAGAAATGTTAGGGGAATCACCATGCATGTTGAAGGTGGATTCATGAACCAAAAAGAGGTTTCGTGAATTTTTGGAAAAATTGGTTTTCAAAGCTAAAGGGTTCCAAAGGCCCTGAAAAACAAATCTACTTTATGCGGGAATTAAAAATAGCAAAAGAGCTCCAAATAAGCTGAAACATTCCAGTCAAAAACTACACATCCTAAACTTTAAAATGATATAAAATTTGTGAAATTTGGATGTGTATTTTGAGAGATATGATTTTCCAAAGTTTAAGGTAAAATCTGGAAAAACTGGAATGAACCATTTCGGACAATATACGATTTTCGAATAAACTGATTTAAATGGGCAATTCTTTGGATCAATGATATTTTTCCTCTATAGTTCACTTAATAATAAAAATTTAGGAATTGGAACCACTCAATTTCGATTTTTGTAGGATTAATTATGATTTTTCAAAGTTGGACCAGAAATTTGAAAAATGTCCAATGAACAGTAACATCGTTTTAAAAAAAAGAAAAATTTTCAAGTTCACTGAAAAGGCCAATTTGAGTTATCCAAGGTCTAAGAGTAGTTTATAAGTGATACAATAAGAGGATATAGGGAGAAAAATAGGTGTTACAGTAACTCATAATATAAAGTTGGTAAATTCCAAATATAGACTTGGTAGATTTAGGGCTTGTTTGGAAAGGCATTTTGAAACCTAGATTTGGTTACCTCAAAACCAAGGTTTTGTCCAAGCAAAATTTTTTTCCCAAAAGCTATTTTAGTTATAAAACCTCTCGGTTTGAAACCTAGATTTTCTCTTTTATACTTTTTCCTCTTTTTTCTACCTTTTCATCTTTCCTACTTTTTTCCTTCTTTTTCTTTCATATTTCCTACTTTTTCTTTCTTTCTCTTTTCTCTTTCCTACTTTTTCTTTCTTCTCTTTCCTCTTTTTTACTTTTCATTCTTTCTTTTTCCTCTTTCCTACCCACTTTTTTGCCTCGGAATCTATAAAAGCTATCCCAAAAATAAATCACTTTTCGAAACCTAGGTTTTCCCTCGAAATCTGTAAAAGCTATTTTCCAAAATCTATTCTCCAAAACCTAGGTTTTGCCTCGAAATCTGTAAAAGCTATTTTCAAAATCACATTCGAACAATCTCTTAACTTTGTAATATATATATTGAGAAGTACTGGTGGCCAATGGCCATCAATGCTTGCAAACGCCATTTATGTGGTGGGGGTTCGAACCCCACCCCCACCTAGGGCTCGGAATGTGGGTCAGCCAACAAATAACCAGCCAAAAAATGGGTTGAAAAAATGCAACCCGAGGCCACTAGTGGCGGTTGGTGGGCTACCCACAAAAATGATTTTTTTTATTTTTTAGTTTTTCCCATAAGATTGGATAGTTATATGATTTTCTTCCCATTTCCATCAATAAATTTTTAATAATGGCTTTTATTCTAAATTTTCTAACAAAATATAAGTATTAATGTGTTTTTATAATTTTAAATACAATATTATAGAAAGTTGGTGTGAAAATAAAATATTATCATACTATGTAAAAACAATTGAAATGAAAAAATGTAAAAAATATAAAATATATTATTTTCAAATTTTTTTTTTTAAAAAGCGGGTTGGCAGACCAAGGGGCGGGCTGATTGATGGGTTGGTATTTGCCAACCGAACCTACCTCAAAGTGGCGGGTTGGACTCGCGGGCCCATAATTTTGTTAATCCGCTTACATATGTTTTACTATTTTTAGAGTCCATAGTTTTATTTTAGGATTATTTACGTAATCAAAACTACTTTTTTTTTTGCTTAACTTCCTCCATAAAAGTTGCTCTAAATAATTTTATTTTTCTAATTATAATAAAAATAGTCCTTTTGGTTAAATTTTTTCCTTACTCTTTTTTGTTTGACTTTTTTCTTCTATTGTGAAAAAAACTTAAGTAAAAAGAAATATTTTTGATTACCATGATAGATATAAAATTATTTAAAGCAACTTTTAAGGGTGAAGTTAAGAAAGAATAAGTATTTTTGATTACTTAAAATGATCTCAACACTAGACCTCAAAATACGTCAGTTGGTTAACAGAGTTAGGGAGGTTTAACAACGTTAGTAAATTTTCACTTTTATTAATTGATTATTGCTAAATTTACACTTTTAAATGTGAATTGAGCTAAGTATACCTATCCAATAACTCCATTACTAAATTTAATCTTTTAGCCTTTTATTTATTAATTAAAGGCACGAGTATTTCTTTTTCTTTTTAATAGTAAAAACCTAATCCCTGCCTCTTTATATAGGTGTGAAAATGCTTATAAAGTCTTAAAAAGTGACAACAATGCCATCTCCAGCAGAAGCAAACTCCCATTAAATGGATCCCACTGTATTTATTTTCAAATTGTTACTTTGAATAAAACATACATGGTTAAAATATTTTGTATTAATATCTCCAGCAGAAGCAAACTCCCATTTAGTTTTTGGTGTATCCAATAACTACAATATTTTATATTACGTTTAACATCTTAAAATATTTTTTAAGTATGTCCACCACTGTAACGTATTTTTTGTGCATTGATGGTAGATGTGGTATCAAGCTCCTATAAAAATATTTTTAGTGTACTAGATGTACCACAAAATACTTCAGAGTGGTAAATGCACGGGAAAAATACTTCGGGCTCTAAATGCGTCTTAATTCAACTTTAAATATATAAAGTTTGTTGCATACAATATTTGGATCTTATATTGGTCCAGACTTTTATAAAAATATAAAGAGTAAAACTAAAAAAAAGATAAAATATAAAAATATAACCCTTTATCAAGACAATTTTTTACTCTGATTCACAATTATTATAAATACGTTTTCATTTAATTATTCTATTAAATTTTAATCATTTGAAGTTTCGAAAATTAAAGTATTAAAAAGAATTGTTTTTTTGTAAATTTGGAGAAAATAATTAATTTCATTGATAAAAATATATGGGAGCTTGTATTAATTATTAAATCATGGATGAAACCAAAGTCCCTCCTCCAATATTACTCCATTATGTGGACTTTTTGTGGGTTAGGGCACTGTGTGGCGATGACCTTAGTCACCGTCCAATCCTCATCATTTCCTTTCTCTACTCATGACGACCGCTAGATCTCAAAGAGGCAGATCTAAGGGAAAAGAAAAGAAGAGAAGAGGCAGACATATATAAAAGGATAAGATTTTGAGAAATTTCAATGTCTAGTTCAAAAACTTTATATTAATTTGTCAATTGGTCCCAAAATCTATTTCTTTTCCAAACCACTCCTCGGAAGTCTGAAAACACAACGATATCGAATTACACAATTGAACTCATCCGAGAAGAACACATTAATAAGAAAATAGAAAGGGTAATCTAATATAACTAGTGTTCCACAAAGATCGGACTGAATTAGGTTAAACGTTATCTTGAAGTTTGGTCTTAGAAAAAATTGGGTTGGACTTCGTAGTTTGAGGATCGACTTAATCTTGTTAGGTGCACTAAATGAACCAAATTGGATTTAGTCCACCGGAATAGTGGACTGATCCAATGATTCAGGTTACTCTATTTTAAAGAAAAATGGACGGAAAGACCTTGTGTGTTTTTTCACTAAGCAGTCAAAAAAATAATATCTCCATAATATGCATTGTTTGAAGTAGAAAAGTATAAAGTAGACAAGTGCTAATGATTAACATAGCTTTAAACTCAATCATGATTAGTCACATGATATTTAATAACCTAACATGCATAATAAAAAATTGAATTAATAGATTGTTATCAGGTTGTACTTGGATTGAACTACATAGTCTGATTATCACGTTCGATGTCCAGTCCAACCTGATGCTTAGGTTAGAACCAATCTTGTAAATATTTACTCTTTAATGGCATAATCAATATTCAGTGAGCATTTAAGTATGTCGAGTCCCTGTTTAAATTGATTCCATGAACATCAACATTCTACATTAACAAGACTAACAATGTTAATATTAGAGAACTCAAAATACTGTGTATAAATTTAATAGACTAAATAAACTTGATATAAATTTATAGAATTCAATATATTCTTTAATATAATACATCTCGTCTGGCTTTTACTCATTCTCGTTTTCACATAATTCTCTCTCATTAATTCTCTTAAAAAAATAAGGATATATATATATTCGGTAAGAACTACATTTCTTACATATTTATTATTTTAACTAATTTTGATCAATTTTTTATCCACATACTCCCATACTCCCTTGATTAATTAGGTGGCAAAATATCTATCCATATGGCTAACAGCAACAGTTTTAATATTTTTTATTTTTAATTCTTTAAATAAAAGCAATAGTCCTTTCTCTCACACGTTTATCCCATGAACCCTAAATCACATTAAAAAAGTAGTTTTTACAGTTAATCTAAATAAACACTCAGTTTTCTCTTCCCAATGCAACCTCTTTGTCCTTATTTATTGAGCCCTACCCCTTTGATCATATTCATAAGGTGGAATGAAGATGTCTTATTTGATCTTATTTATAAGTTGTCTAATTAGTTTTTTTTGTAAATATACAATTTCACCCTTTATTTTTTATGAGTCGACTTTACTTTCATGTGTGACTCTAGATATTAAATAAAAATAAAGTTGAAAAGTTATTGAATTTTAATAGAGTTAATGATTAAGGGGGGAAAGACTAATAATAGGAGTATAAATATTCAAAGGGGATTCATATCTCTCATTTTTTCCCCTCTCGTTCTCTCTCTCCCTCACTCACTCATTTCTTATAAATTTGCTTCTTGCAGTAAGGGAGAAGCGCTAAAGTAACTCCCTCCTTTTCTTTTAACAAGCATTTTACTTGAGGCATTACAGCAATTTTGTTGAAAACTTAAGGATGAAGAATGCAAGATGGTGATAAAGGCTTAACTTAGATCGATAGAGTTATTTTTTTTTAATCTTTTGACGTTAGATGAAAAAAATATAAATAAATGAAGTAAAGTGTCATTTCCAGTCACAAGAATAGAAGGTCGACACGTACGTTTTAATTTTTGAAATTCCTCAAGGAACAACCATTTTTTATAGTCTAAAATACATCCGAGGAGAAATTATTAAAGCAGGCATGCTCGAAACCTAACCCAACTTCCCCAAAAGTATAATGTGTGAATTAATTTTATTTTATTTCATCATGATTAAATTTATTTAAATAGAAAATAGAGAATTAAATGCTAGTTTTATCAACATATCTTTTTTAAATGAATAGATCACATAGTTTCACTATGATTCCATTTTTTTTTGGGTGTTTCTAGCTTTTAAGTTTTCTTAAAAAATAAGCACACTGGTTTAATCCACCCAACTGGCTGGTTTGATTGGGTTAACATCGAGTTGACCAGTTTAAATTGGTTTCTAGTCCAGATGGCCAACCGGATCAGAACCATGCTCGATTCATCGGTTTCCATCCTGAGCCGATCGGTCCGATCCAATTTTTGTATAGTGGTCTAAATTTAACATGTTATAAAAATATATAAATAAATTTAATGTTTTAAAATTCTATAAAATAGTTCATTACTATAAGTTACTACTACTAATTCCTATTCTTGATAAAAGAGTTAGAAACTAATTTAGGTGGGTTAAGAGAATTATTTAAGTTAGTTTTTTGTAATATATATGAGTAGATTTTCTTAAAGCCCTTTTTCATCTTGATTACTTTTAGATTGAAACTCCTTAATGTATACAATCAATAGAAATACTTTGGGGAATGTTGTAAATTTAGGAGATAAAATGGATAAAAATATTATATTTAGGGTCAAATTCAATCACCAATAATATTTTATATTAAGGACTTAATGGGGGAATTGTTATTATTATTTCTATTATTATGAATTAGATTTTTTATCCTACATTTTTTACCTTTCTTGAACTATTCAAATTAATTTTTAACAATTTAAATTTATTTATGGACTTTTTAAATACAATTATAATAATTATTAATAAGGCGTTCTATCTAAACCACCAAATTCTTAATCAAATGTTGGAGGAGAGAAAGGCGTGGTAGAAGAAGAAGAAAATCCATTCTTATTGTTTAAAAGCCATAAAAATTAAAATATAGGTGATTAATTGTTTTAAATTAGGAACTATTGTAAATTTTCCAAGCAAAAGTGAGCCTGTTACAGGCGGAGGAAAATCTACACGTCATGAAAGAGGACAGGATGTGGCGAGGAAAAAGGGTGAGACATTATGATGACCAATTCGCTCTCTTTCTCAAAGAGAATAAAGTAAAACCTTAAAAATCAGTATCCACTGTGACTGTAGACGATATACATTGATGATATTGTTTAACAGGGGCTCTGAAATTAATTTTCCTTGGATAGATCAAGAGGAGGGCTGCCTGAAATTGAAGTAGCAAAATGACTTGGGTTGCCTCAAGCAGAAAGATGATGTGGGTTATTGAGAGTGGTAAGAATTGGTTTGAAGTACTAAAAACATGAATTAGTCAGAAACCACTGGTCGGTTGCTGAGAGTGGTAAGAACTGGTTTGAGAGTACTAAAAACATGAATTGGTTAGAAACCACTGATTGGGTTGCTGAGAGAGGTAAGAACTGTTTTGAGAGTACTAAAAACATGAATTGGTCAGAAACCACTGGTCGGGTTGCTGAGAGTGGTAAGAACTGGTTTGAGATATTCAAGAAGGATTTCGGGCGTACCTGGAGATGCCGAATTACGAATTTGCAGATACCCACATGGAATTCGGATCCCAATGGTGGATCCAAACACAAGACACAGCAAAAGCAGCAAAGGCAAGAGGAGAGGATATGAGAGGATTCTCTGAAACAGAAAAGGGAAGGGAGAAAACTTATTTTCTCTATGCGTTATGTCTGCCGCCTTTGGGGAGCCACTTTACCCCTCTTGTAACTTCCCACTAGGGTTTAGGTTTACGCATTTGACCTAGCCCATGGACTTGGGTCTAATCCATCAAGGGTGGCCATATTCCAACATCTCCCACTCACACTTGGTGGATTACAAGACGTGGGCCTCATCCCTCTCTCTTCTTCCTTTCATACTAGGTGTTTTGCCATGACCGCATGGGCATGACGTCTTTTAGATATTTGTACTAGAAATCCCTTTTATAGGACCATCACAAGACAATCTTTCTTCATGTAGCTTGAATCTGGCTCTTATGCCTCATATGTCCTAGATTTAACCAAAATACACTTTCACTTTGACGAATCTAATCCCTCCCAAGTCAACATAAAACTTAGATCGTCTTTCTCGTATGCGTGGTGTCCATACTTATGAAATCTCCAAGTTGATATCATAAGGGACATGTCACAGACACCAGCATAGTTGTGTATTTATCAGTTAATCATCCTTTTGCCCATATATCATTTTGATATACATCAACCACTTTCCTAACATAGTACCTTGTATCGCATCCATCACGATAGTAGGATGTACGTTAAGGTAGCAATCATTTGAAGTATACCTCCATGATAATGTCAAAGTCGAAGGACATAAGTAGAAATATTGATTTCTTGGGACTCACACAGCAACGAAGCAGGGATCCATTCACTTGCTTCCCTTTTGTGGTTCTATAACACATGTGGTATGAATCACATGCTACGGTGTTTCTCTTATACTATAAGAGCGTACATCGTTTTAATACTCACTATCAACACTGTACATACTTTTAGTCTAGATGTTCTCAACATCTAAACTGAAATTCTTCTATTTCTCATTCTCATATGACGTTAGTATTAAAGAATTTGTTGTCTGGTAACAGGCATTATGGGAGCGGGTTCCCATGATTCAATCCATGTTTTATAGTTATATACATTGGATCTCATCCCGACACGCTACACAGTTGCCGAGGTGACACGATTTGTATTTCTTCTCTACCATATCATCATTCTTGCTGCATTACTGGTGAATACAAGTGTCTCATCTTTGCATACTTCTCCTGAGTATCAAAGGCGGTAGCTCGTGTGAGAGAGCCTATCTCACCTGCCTGTACGACATACTAGACATTATATAATTGTACACAGACACATAAATCAATGATGAATAATTGCATACTTCAATTATAAATTCAATACATAGTGTCTGTAACATTACATTTTGCACATACCAATAGCCCTTACATGTTTCTCAAACACTTCTCTAGCTATTGGTTTAGTCAGGGGATCTGCGACCATACTCTTGGTCGATATGTGTT
>JANTPZ010076164.1:1666-25957 GCA_025593235.1 Vachellia pachyceras | reverse complement strand
AAAAGTAGGAGAGAGAAAAAAAGTAGGAAAAAGATGAAAGGTAGGAAAGAGAAAATTAAATTTCAAAATTTAGGTTTCAAACCGAGGTTTTGTAATCAAAATTGTTTTTTAGAAAAATTTTAAATGTTGGATTTATGATTTAAAATTAAATATAAATTTCAAAAAATAAAGGTAAACAAACCCTGATGATTGGATTTATGATTTAAAGGCTCCAAAAGAAGTCAAACTTAATAGGGTCAACCATGTAAGTCCGTCAATTTTTTTGACTTACTAATTTTGGGTAAGTGTTTTCTATTTATTTAACTTCTTTCATTTTTAAGCATACATTAATATAAGTGTTATTTGTTTGTTTGACTCTTTGTATTTTTTAAATATTTGACAAGAAATGCTATTTACTTTGTTGAGTTTCAGAAATATTTGATTTGGTTTTTAATAGTTTGGTGACAAACCTTATGGGTTGGTAATATATTTTTGTATAGCAAAATTTATTACAAAATCTATGTTTCATATTTCAATCTCATTTTCCGGTCATAAAAAAAAATCAATCTCATTTGATTTCTTTTTTTTTTTTTTGCCAACGGAATCTCACTTGAATCCAAAAACACCAAAATCTAACCTTGCAAATAAATAAATAGTTAATTATCTATTTTTGATTAGTTTATTTATTTATCAATGTGCATACAATATTCTAAAGTATTTTGTAATGTATCCTACATTTTTAAGTAATTTTTTATATCTTGATGTTTAATGAATTAAAAAACATTTTGAGGTTTTAGATGCACCAAAAAAAATATTTTTATTTATGAATGCACAAACAAAATACTTTATTAAATGCATTGAGAACATACCTTTATTTTATCACTGAGAAAATATTTTACTGCAGTAAACACATCTAAAAAATATTTGAAAGTACTCCCTTTATTTATTCAATTTGATCTTTAAGGCCATTCATAATAAATATAGACTATTTTAGGTGCTTAAATATAATTTTCTCGGAGATGAACCAGCAAGAATTCCCACTGGTGCTGTTTACTAGTGGTCAAGCTATCCATATTATATTATCTTAGTTCAAGCGCCTGAAGAGACGAACTCCGACAAGGAAATCGCCGTCGAGGTAAGGATGTGATCTCGAATTTCCCTTCGTCCTATTTATATTTTCGACCTTGTTTAATATCTCCTTTGTTTTGCTTTCGTTGGAACCGTTCGATTGGTGCTTTGCTTTCTGTAAAAAGACTAGGACAATATAACACTCAATCTATCTTCAAATCCTAAAACAAGATGGATTGTAATAATATGATGTTGATTTGTGTTAAATTATTTTTCTTTTAATTGATTCATTCATTCATTGCGATTGTTTTGTTTTCTTCTGTTCGTTATTGTGTTTTTAATCTGATACCCATGAAAGCCTAAGAACCAGAATTTTAAGATGCATTGCCCTGGACAACGGGGAAAAGATCAGAATTTGGGATGGTTAGCTAATGAAGTTTAACCCCCACCTGATTGCTTTTATCTTCTACCACTCTTTCTGCAATATTTCGGCCGGTTCAGAAGTTTTTTGCTAATCGAATTTCGTTACCAAAAAGATGATGGGATTGTTGCAACACTAAACATTGCACCATGAACAGCGAAATTTTTCTCTCATGTAATTTCAACAGAGGCAGCTCCCTTGATTCCCCCACACCAAAAAAAACAAAACAAAACAAATTATTCATTGGTTTGCTGCATTATGAAGATAAACCTAATACTCTTCTGAGTATATAGTCTATTCGTTGGTTCTTATTCATATATTTTCTTAAAATATATATAGAAACATGCCCAATGTTTCAGTTTGGTTGATGAAACTTATATTTGCTTTGATTTTGAGCCTAGCTTTGCTTTATATGTCCTGTTGGTTTGGCTTTGTTTAATAGAATATTGTTTGCTTGCAGTTGAGGCATAGTGAACAGAAGCTGCAGTGGAGGGAATCTGAATGTATCATTTGGCTGCCATCCAACTTTAAACTGGACATTTGTCAATAAAGTCCATGGAAAACTCACTTTCAGCTACTACAACACTATCTCTGCACTTGCATTGTTTCCCTTCAAACACCATAACCAGTACCAAACAAAACAGTTCCTGTATTTTCAAGTTCAGACCTTCAACTCAATCTCTCTCAATTTCTTGTGAAGCACCTCCAACATTAGACTACAAAATACGCAAATTCTCCCATGGGAAGGTGAAACCTTTTACAGAAAAAGATGCATTCCCTTCATCATTACCCCTCCACAACAGAAACCCGAGTTCCATTTACAAGGACATCAAGAAATTTGCTAGGGAGAACCGACTGCAAAAAGCTCTTATCATCTTGGACTACATGGACCAACAGGGTATCCCTGTGAACCCTACGACATTCTCTGCCCTAATTGCTGCTTGTATTCGCACCAAATCCTTGAAAGAAGGAAAAGAGATTCACACCCATATTCGGATTAATGGGCTTGAAAAGAATGAATTCCTACGCACAAAGCTTGTTCATATGTACACATCTTGTGGCTCCATGGAAGATGCAAAACAATTATTTGAAGATTGCTCTTGTTGGAGTGTATATCCATGGAATGCTTTGCTTAGAGGAACTGTGATTTCCGGTAAGAAGCAATATCGCGATGTGCTTACTACTTTTTCAGAAATGCGTGCACTGGGAATTGAATTGAATGTATACTCTTTCTCTAGTGTCATCAAAAGCTTTGCTGGTGCACCTGCACTTTTTCAAGGATTGAAGACTCACGCCCTCTTAATTAAGAATGGTTTGGTTGATAGTTCAATTCTTCGGACAAGTTTGATTGATATGTATTTTAAGTGTGGCAAGGTTAGGCTTGCCCACCGTGTGTTTGAGGAAACACTTGAGAGAGATGTTGTTGTATGGGGAGCTATGATTGCTGGTTTTGCACATAACAGGTTGCATAGGGAAGCATTGGAGTATGTAAGGTGGATGGTAGAGGAAGGAAGAAAGCCAAATTCAGTTATAATGACCATTATTCTTCCTGCAATTGGTGAAGTTTGTGCACGAAAGCTAGGGCAGGAGGTTCATGCTTATGTACTGAAAACAAAATCATATTCTAAGCAAGTACCAATTCAGTCTGCTTTAATTGATATGTATTGCAAGTGTGGGGACCTGAGTTCAGGAAGACGGGTGTTTTATAGCTCAATGGAGAGAAATGTTATTTGTTGGACTGCCCTGATGTCAGGTTATGCCATTAATGGGAGACCAGAGCAGGCACTGAGATCTACAATTTGGATGCAGCAAGAAGGGTTCAAGCCTGATATTGTCACAGTTGCTACTGCTCTTCCAATCTGTGCTGAGTTAAGGGCTCTAAAACAAGGGAAGGAGATTCATGCTTATTCCTTGAAAAGTGGGTTTTTGCCTAATGTATCTATAGTTTCTTCATTGATGGTAATGTACTCTAAGTGCCAAATGATTGATTACTCCATAAAACTATTTGACCGCATGGATTACAGAAACGTGATTTTGTGGACAGCCATGATTGATTCATTTATAGAAAATGGGAATTTATATGAAGCACTTGATGTGATTAGGTCAATGCAATTGTCAAAGCAGCGGCCAGACTCAGTTACCATAGCTAGGATGCTGAGTGTTTGTGGTGAACTCAAACTTCCAAAGCTTGGGAAGGAGATTCATGGTCAGGTCTTGAAAAAGAATCTTGCGTCAGTTCATTATGTCTCTGCTGAACTTATGAATATGTATGGGACTTGTGGAGATGTTAGCAAAGCAAAGTTGGTCTTTGATGCAGTCCCTGTCAAGGGTTCAATGACATGGACTGCTCTTATAAAGGCATATGGCTATAATGAATTGTATCAAGATGCAATAGGCCTTTTTCATCATATGATATCGAAAGGTTTTTCTCCAAACCACTTTACTTTCCTGGCAACCCTATCTCTATGTGAGAGAGCCGGATTTGTTGATGAAGCTTGCAATATCTTCTACTTAATGTTGAGTAGATATAAGATTGAAGCATCTAAAGAACACATTAATATAATGATCCGACTTCTGACACGTTATGGTCGACTGGAAGAGGCTCAAAGATACATAGAAATGAGCTCTTTGTAGAAGTTTATCATAGACATGCATTGCCAAACAATCTGGCATTCTGTTTTTGAATCACAAGTAGCATGGACATTTGTATAGACATATTATGTAAAAAAATTGTAAGTATGTGTATCATACTGCTACTAGTGTGGTAAGCCTTCATTAATTTCACTTTGATCTTTAACTTGATGGTGTTAATTTTTTATTTGCATTTATTTTTTTATTGGCATTATTTGAAAAAATTGGTTAAAAATTAAATAAGTGTATTATTGTCATTGTAAATGTCATACTTTTTTTTTTGCCCTCTTTTTCCCCTCTGTCCAAACACAAGGAGGGATAATATTATTTTCCACTTTTCTTTCGCCTCCATTTTCTTCTCCCTTAATTTTCTCTGTATCCAAACAGTTTAAATGATGCTTTAATGTTATTATTGGGTGGTATTATTTTTTTGGACTCAATTTAACTGTAGGATATAGTGCCTGGAATAGTAGGGAGTTTCATGGATAATATCATTCTAGCCTTGGTCTAAAAACAAGCATTTTTGTCTGCCTTGTGTTTTTTCTAACCTTGGAATTAGGTTGCACGGAGAAAAAAAAGGATTAATACAATTTTTCATCCTTTAAATATACCCTCATTTTAATTTTGGTTCATTAAGTTTTAAATCAGTGGTTTGGTCCCTCAAGTTTTTTTTATTTAAAACATTGGTCATGTAATTTAAGAAATGAAAAAATAGAATAGGGAAAACAGATAACAGAGGGAGATGAGAATACAATAATTTTATTCAATTAGCATAGATGATTATATAGGGTTCAGATTTCTCCATTATACCATTGGAGAAATATGACTATACAAGGAAATATTTCACCCAAGAATATGGGTGATTACACCGGAATCTTCTCCCTAAAATTACTCTGCAACTAAAATTACTCTCTAACATTGTTCTCCGTTTAATCCCTAATTATTAGCCTGTAATTAGATTTAGATCCCTTGAATCTTGGGATCCTTATTTCTAACACTCCCCTCAAGTTGGAGCATAGATATCTAGCATGCCCAACTTTCTTCGCATTCCTTCAAATTGAACTCTGGCAAGAGCCTTATCACTATGTCTGCAATATGATCTTTTGACCTGGTGTAAGTCAGAGTCATGATGCCACCTTCCACTTTTTCTTCAATGAAATATCAACCTATTTCTATATGTTTTGTTCTGTCATTATAGACCAGATTCCTTGTCATTTCTATACTTTCCTTGTTGTCACACTACAGTTGCATAGGGCCTTCATGTGAGACTCTTAGTTCTTTGGGGATCCTCCTCACCCAGATGCCTTCACAAACGCCTAGATCTACTGCCCTAAGCTCAGATTCTGCACTTCCTCCAAGTTATTAAATTTATCCATAGGAATGTGCAGTACCCTGTGGTTGATCTTCTATCTTCCACAGATCTTCCATGATCAACATCAGTGCATATTTCAAGATTTCGGAGTTTATTTTCCCATAAAAGATACCCTTTCATGGATTGAGTTTTAAATATTTCGGGATTTTGAAAACTACTTACATGTGCTCTTCTTGGGGTTGATGCATGAACTGGCTCACAACCCCTACTGCATAACTGGTGCGGGGGAGTGTGCTCAAATATATAAGCTTTCCAACTAGTCTTTTACACCTTTCTGCATCGACCGATATTCCTTTGGGTTTGATTTCTAAGTTGCAATTTGCTTCCATCGGGTTTTCACTTGGTTGAGTTCCAAGAAGTCATGTTTCATGAAGTAGATCTAGAAGGTATTTGCGTTTAGATACAGTACTCCCTTGTTTTGTCATTGTCACTTCCATTCCTAAGAAGTACCTCATTTAGCCAAGATCTTTTACTTGGAAATCCTTGGCTAGTGCACCCTTTAGTCGTTTGATTGCTTCTTCATCATTTCCAGTAACCACTATGTGATCTACATACACAATTAAGACAATGATACTTTCTTTATCATGCTTTGTTAATAGGGTGTGATCCGTTTGTCCTTGAATGAAGCCAATATGTTTTAATGTTTTTGCAAATCTACCAAACCAGGCTCTTGGTGATTGCTTTAGCCTTATAGCGATTTTTGAAGCTTCCAAACTTTAGTGATATTTGTAGGGTTTCTCTCTCCTTTAGGAATTTCCATGTATACTTCTTCTAGGTCTTCATTTAGGAACACATTTTTAATATCAAGTTGATGTAGAGACCTATCCAAATCAGCAGCAATAGCGAGTAGGATGTTGATTGTGTTGAACTTGGCCACAGGTGTGAAAGTCTCATGATAGTCAATCCCATAGGTTTGAGTGTAGCCTTTTGCAACAAGTCATACTTTATATTTGTTCATGCTTCCATTTGGGTTGAATTTTGGTGTAAAGATCCATCTACAACCTAGCCTTCTTTCCTTAAGGTAATGTAGTGATTTCCCATGTTTCATTCTCCTCGTAGTTCTTCATCTACAGCTTCCCTCCAATTTGGATATGCTATTACTTATTGAAATGTGTTTGGTACTTTCACTTGGACACTATTAGCAATAAAGAAAAGTTAGTATAAGAAACAAAATGTTGGATAGGATGTTGAGTATAGGACCTTACCCCTTTTCTGAGAGTGATTGTGATGAGACCCAGAATCTAGGTACTCATTAGTCTCTTCTAGTTTCTCTCTTTAAGTAAGGATCTCACTTAACGGGAGATAAAAGAAGCCTAGAGGAAAGGAGGATCTCCCGTACTCAGATAAAATATTTAAGTAATGTATATCAGTAAGCAGGACATCACACTACCATGTTTTTGTTAACTTACTGCAATCAGGTTGTATGTGAGAGCAGGGACATAAAATACATTTTGTAAAGTTATTTTTCAGATAAGACAACATTCCCTAATCCACATACTCTTGTACTGATTCCAATAACAATTTTGATCTTAAGGTTTTCATAACAATATTTGAGAGTTGTGAACAAAGATTTATCACTAATCATGTGATCAGATGGCCCTGAAACCACAATCCATATATCATCACTAGTTATTTGAGCATTTAATGCAATTATAAAGTTACCTGACTTTGCTAAGTTAACACTTGGAATGCTGGTTCGTTTGTCAAGTATTTTCCTTAGCAATTGGAACTCCTCTTGTCCAAGTTTGTCTTCCTCTTCTTCTCTGTTTTCTACATGATAGCTTCTGCCTTCTATTCTCCCTTTGTCTTTGTATTGTTGGACTTTCCATCTAATTTCCAGTATATTTCCCTGGTGTGACCTTTCTTATTGCAACGGTCACACATATTGTCACCCTTCTTGGCCTTTTAATCTTGAAGTGTGACCCTTTTGCAGCAAGGGCTAAGCCTTCTACTAGAGTCGGGAGGCCTTGAGTAAGTTGTTTCCTGCCTTCTTCATATTTAACAATATTAAAAGTTTCAAATAGAGAAGGTAAAGGTTTGATGCCCATTATTCTACTCTTTACCTGTAAAGTCCCACATCGGTTGGGAAGGAGAACGAAGCATGCCTTATAAGGGTGTGGATACCTTCCCCTCGTGGACGCGTTTTCTGGATGGCTACGGCTGCACCCAGAGGAACAAAACCCTGCTCTTGGCTACGGCTGCAAACAGGGACAATATCTGCGAGGGAGGGCACTGGGATGTTACATTACCTCTTCAAAGTTTTCAGTTAACCCCAACAGAAACTCACAAGTTCTTCCATTTTCAATATGCTGGGCCTGTTTGGAAATGATTTTGAGGATCCAATCGCTCATTTAACAGTTGCATAAGCCCGGTTGCATCACTGTTCATTTTTTTTCCGCGTTTGACACTGCTTTCTGCGTTAAGGGCTTTTCTCCATAAGTGACTTATACCAATAAGCTGAAATGAGCAGCTTCTGACCAGCGGCGTACAAGAGTTAGGGGAATTGATAATAAAACAACTTTTTTGGAACTCTGTAGATGATATTGAACCAAAATAAAATTTTGGAACTAAGTGGAAGGTTGAGTCATGTTTGGCAACTTATTGGTACTTTTGCTTGAATTATTTTTTTAGTGTGAGGGAATGTTGATGTTTTAATTGACAAATATAACTTTTTAATTTTAATTTCAATAAGGTTCATAATTTTAATTTAGTTACAATTTACATTTTTCTTTTTATTTTCAATTTCAATAAGGTTCATATTTTTAATTTTAATTTTAGAAATAAAGTCACTTATCCCACCATGTTTCTAAACACGTTTACTTTTGCAAATAAGTCACTTCTTTAACCGCTTTTTCAAACATAAATAACTTTTACAATATGACTTATTTCCAATCTCACTTCTCCATAAGTCTGATTGCAAATACGTTACTTATCCCACCACATTTTCAAACGGGCCGAATATCTAAAATTGTGAGAATCATCTAGGCATTTCCATGAGAGAACTTCAAACAAGTCCAGTTGTTGCCATAAACGCATGAGGGAACTAGAATATTGAGTGACAATCATGTTACCTTGCTTAAGATCTTTAAGTTGTCTTTTTACATGAAGTATTATCAATAGCTGAATAGGTGTGTTGGGCTGCATCCCATATTTCCGTGCTAACAAGTACTATTCACTAATCTAAAGAGTCATGGAATTGCATAGTAGGGTTATTTCCTGGTTATTTTTTGCAAACCAAATGTCAAAACTTAGGTTATTTGGGGTTGGTTGAGGGGCTTATCCATTAATATACTTCTCCCAGTGTCTCCCCCTTAGGTACAGGGGGACACTTTGAGACCATTGGAGATAATTGCTTTCGTTGAGTTTATGGGTATGTAACATCATAAACTTCATTTAGGAGTTATTTTGTGATTAAGAGTTAATTATGTTCATTTAAGCTATGCTTTTGTGTGTCTGGGGGCGTTCGCCACGTCTATCATGTGGTTTCACATCGGTGAACCATTGTTAAAAACCAGAAATTGCTCTTGGGTTCCTTTCACTGTGACCAACCCTTTCCTCCGCTGCGGCAATCTCTCTTCAAAGTTGCGAAGTTGCTCTTGGGACACATTCGCCACGACCAACCTTAAATTTCAAGCTAGTTTTGCTATCTTAGGGCATATTTGCTGCGACAAACCATTACTTTTGCTATGACAATCCCTTTCTGTCAGCGATAGTGAGAGTAAGTGTCGGCATGCCTGTCACGTCTCATTTGTTTCTTTCCTTCTCCTTCTTCTCCCTCACCGGTGACAGTAGCAAGGGGGCTCTTCTAAGGCAAAACGTTGGGCCATTTAGGTAAGCAAAATCCATCATTTTCAACTCTCCTCCTTCATGAAAGTTGTTTAATGCATTTTTCTATTCCCAATGGTAATTTTCATGTTGATGAGAGAATATTTTTGAGTTAGGGTTTTAATGAAGTTTTGAGTTTTGATAATGTAATGTCATGAGAAGGAAGATGGATGCTTATAGAGGATTTTGGTCGGTTTAGATTTTTTATTTGGGCTCATAATGATTTTTCCTTGATTTTAGGCTAAACACTCCCTATTTTGGACTTGGGAGTTAATCAAAATGTTGTTGAGCAATTTTATTTAGGTTTGGGAGTATCATTATGCAACCCAAAGTGTGAAGGAGACTTATTTAAAGTCTCATAATATTGTTTGAATATTAGTAATTAAATTAATTGTATCGATTGATTGAATTTGGTGACTAAAGCTTTGGACGGTGGATTATTATGGTATTATACTATTGCTTTGGAGTGAGTAACTGCTTTCCACTTATTATGCATGCTTGGGACATATTTGTGAGTGATTTTGAATTTATTGTGATAAAAATGTTATCATTTAATAAACCTTGCATTAATACTATTAAAAATGCATTGTGAAATTATGGATTCAAAGAAGTGATATGTTGAAATGGCAATATGGATCAAGCTTTCAATAAAAATATTGTTGGATTGTGCGTTTGTCTATGCATGTGCAGATTTGTATGCATATTGATGTTGGCAAATGGTGCATGTGCCTTGCTCGAGTAATAGCGAATGATGATTTATGGTAAAGGGAGAAGAGAATGATGTGATTGAAGGGAGAAGAGGAAATAAGGATGGAGGACTTTCGATCGTACATCGAAGGACCCTAAGCCCGTTGTGTTATTAGGGCCCATGACACCCCGTGGTTGTTGGGGAAGGAACCCATGGTCCGAACAGGTGCTCTGTGAATCTGGTATGTCCACATCACTTGAACGGTTAGCATTGTGGATAGCTACCAGTTATATGGGACAATTATAGCCCATGAGTTCAGTCAGAAGAAATAAGTTGTGGGACTTACAAGGGAGACTCAGTGATTAAGAAAGGTACCCATGCGATTATTAATCCTTGTAAATTTCAGGATCATTATGATATAATTTCTATGATGATATGAATATGGATATATGTATGTATATTTTGTGAAATGTGAATAGAGATAATCATGTAAACTGTTTGGAAAAGTGAGTGTTGATTGTGAAATTATTTTATGCAATTAATTCTCTATCTCTCATCAGCATTGTATGCCTTTTAAGTTGGTTTGCTGGTTGCTAAGACTTTTGTCTTACCCTATTGCTATTACATTTTTCAGGTGATAGCTCTCGTGCAAGGAATTTTTGGAAGGCTCCGGAGGCTTAAGTGGCTAATCCTTGCATAGCCTCCTCCTTTTGTTGCATTTGATTAAATATTCGAATTGATATTTGTTCCTAAGATATTATTAGAAGGCAAGAGGTATACCGCTGCTAGTACTGTGTTATTTTAGGTAGATCCACTGTGTTGGATTGAGATTATTTGTTGAAATACCATTCATGTTGAACAAGTTGGCAGTAGCCTTAATTTGGTTTATTGTCTGGATTTGAAAAATCGTTTTATTCAACTTGTTATTAATAGCGAAATCCTTAGAAGTGTTGTTTATTGAAATAAATAATCGGTTTAGAAAAACCGTTGTTACATGGGATCATGGTTTGGTGCTCAGTCACAGGTGGAAACTTGTTGTCTCGGTTTGAGTGGCTGCACTTGAATTGGTCATAAGTCAAAAAGGCATTGAAATATTGATTTAACCCACTGAGTGGGTGTGGGTCAGTCATCGACATCACAGAGGTAGTGCCTTGGATCCACCTCAATGTTCCAAACAGAGGTGGAAACTTGTTTTGGTCTATTATGCCTCAAGTACGCTCTGATACTATGAAAAAATATAATGGAGAAAACAAAGAAGACAGGGAGAGAAGATAATGCAATAATTTTATTCAATTAGCTACAGATGATTGTATAAGAGTTAGATTTCTACATCATACCATTGGAGAAATCTGACCATATGCATTTTTTGGAAGAACTTCTTCCAAGAATATGGGTGATTACACCAGAATCTTCTCCCTAAGATTTATCTCAGTTTAATCCTTAATTATTAGCTTGTAGTCATATTTAGATCCCTTGAATCTTGGTATCTATAACAATAAAAAAAATATGACCTTTTTGATTCTTGAAGAACAAAAACCATTGGTTTAAAACTTCATGAACCAAAACTAAAATGATAATAAATTTGAAAGACTAAAGATTATATTAATAAACAAACCATGGAATTATGCTTTATTTTGCTATGCCAGCTCCAACCTGCACCTTACTGTTTAAAGCATAACAGCCAACCATGGGTTCTCATTCAATGCTCATCAAGCTGATTACAGCCACGAGCACTCACCAAGCACTCATCACGAAGTGAAAGATAATTGCTATCATCAGAAAGTGCTATATATAAGACGTGACTTGGTGTTGTAGCAAATTCCAAAATCGTAGAGAGAAGGAACATCGGTGAAGATGGCTGAACCAAACCGAACCGAACCACCTTGAGTTTAAATCTGACGCGGATTGGTGTTGTAGCAGATTCCAAAATCGTGAAGGGAAGGAACATTGGTGAAGATGGCTGAACCAAACCGGCCTGGATAACCTTGAGTTAAATTGAGTTTAAATCTCACATTGTTATTAAAAAAAAAATCCATGCATAGAGATACATTACAAAACCTCGATCAAGATCAGTTGGTTACTTAGATATCTCAATAGGATCCAAAGGATACTTGATGCCCAACGAATTTTTAAAAAAATGGTTAAAGTGTAAAAATACACACGAGTTTTTAAAAAAATGTGTTCAATATCTTATACTTTTGAATGTGTAAAATACCAAACACACTACAAAAAGTAACGATATTACATTATATTTAATATTTTTATCAATTTTGAATGTTTACGTGTAATTTTGAAAAATATATGATGCTAAATTCATTATTTTATAAAAGTTTGTCACTATTTTTACACTTTAACTCAAAAAAATAAATTAGATACAATATGATGTAGTTTTAAAAGTTTTAGGAAACGACTAATTTGTAATTACTTCTACGTGAAAACAAATTAATTCATTGAAAAACGCTACACAACGTTTAATATGATTTTTTGTTCAAAAAAAATGATAAAGGGCATTTTCTTAATTGCCTTGTATTGCAAAATAACTCAGTTTGCACTTCCTTTTAAGGGAAAAACAACTTCTCTTCAGAACAAACATATCTTCAAAAATTTAATCGTAATGGTAAATATTAAATACTTATACAAAATTTCAAAATGTGAGAGATAAAAAAATGCAGGGACAAAGGGCTAGTTCATATATCCTTGGATTTCAATTGCAGAAAAGTACAAGTCAAAATGTATTCAACATTTGAAAGTATTTTTTTTAAATGCATCCCATACCTTAAATAATTTTATAAAGCATTCATTACCTAAAGTACTTTTTCATGTTTATTAAGCACCTTAAATCATTTTCAATGCATCCAACACTTAAATGCAAAGTTCATCTAAAGATATTTCACAAACTCCAAGCTCCTAGATACACATCACCCTAAAAGTATTGGATATTAAAAAATTGACATAAGTGTTTAAATAAACCAAAAAACCATGAATAAATTTTTTATAATAAAGTAAAAACTTGCCTAGACAGTTCTCTCTCATGAACAATGATGCCCTGGAGGCTTTAGAGGAATCTTATGGGTTATAGATCTGGTTTACAATGTTTTATGCGGGACAAGAGAGGAAAAATTGGCATTGGGAATATTGGTCATTAACAAGTCCAATTTAAATTTTTTAAAAAAAAAAACGTTTTCCCAGATTCCCAGTATCATGCCAAACATGATAATCTACAATGCATACCATTCCATTCCATTCCATTCCCTGCCATACCATTCCATTACCATCCTTTGAAGGAACCACATGGGCCCTAACATAGACTCTGATTTTAAGCCTCAGCGATCTTCTTCACCTCAAATTCTTTAACATGAACAAGAATCCAGTCATCTCCTACATTTTCCGATGGTACTAATTCTGTAAAACTAATTGTTAGAGACGGCATACAGCACTTGAAAACCACCATAACAGACATCTAGGAAATGCTAACTATTACATGAGTACCCAATTTATATGGACAACAAAAACAAAATAACTTTCAGGCATAATTTAAAACAATCATACGGTACAACCAGAAAAGTTTGAAAACTAATAAAACTCTATCCACAACAGATCATCACTTTGGCAAACACATGATGATCATGGAGGAAAACGTCCTAACACCCATAGGGGCATCAATTCTGAAGCAACGAAGCTTGGATTCATGGCCAACTCGCATAGATGAGAACCTGAGATCCTGATTTTACATGTTCGTCATCTCTGGAAAACTGCATAGATCGGGTATTTATTGGTTTTAAAATGGGGAAAAAACGGAAAACAAAACCATACCTTTCCCATAAGAGGCATATCAATTATCCCTTACCGCCCAAACTTAGGACATGGCTTGATAATTTTCAATGTAAAACATGGTTTGGCAGTTTGTGTGAATAGAAAATAACAATAACTAATAACTAATCACTGTTACATTGGTCCAAACTAAAACTTCAGTGAACATCTACTTCGGGTGGGACAGGGCCATTTTATACCATGACAACATATCAGATGTATCCATTCTCCCCCATCCATATTCCCTATGTAAGCACCTGAAAGAAAAGCTTTTGGAATAATACCTCCACTGATTATTGGACGCCAGATTGTTGTATCAGCTGAGAATATAGATACTCATCAACTCTCTGTTTTGCCAATGCTACCTGTTCAAAAGTCCAAACTTCAAATTCAATAAAGTAGGAACATGATATTAATCCAATATAAAAATCCACAACTACATAAATTGAGGAGGGATGCCATGTCACAGGTTAAACTACTTAGGGCTGCCAAAATGTACTTGAAAAATTAAAATAATCCTATCAGCATTGTTATCTCTAAGGTTAAAAAAACTTGTTCAATGAAGCAAAGGGGCAGATGGATGCACATGTAATGACTGAGAGTCTGAGAACGCTCAAGCTATCAATATATCGACCAAAGAACGTACCCTAGAGCACCCTTGTAGCAATCTCATAGACAAAGAGGCTTAATTGAAAGTATTTTTTGCACCTTTGATTCTTTTGAGTATCCACCAATTTTAAATAGCAAGATGGTGAATGTTTAACGGCCTTGCTGCATTCTTTTGATCCTTTTGTAAATCCTTGGTGTTTATTATGATTCAGAGTTTCATTTAAAAAAAAAACTTATTCAAGTTTTTTAGAAACTTATTCATGTTTTTTTAGACGAATGAAAGAAAAAACAACAATGAAGATTTGATTGATGTTAGAGGCCCAGACCGACAAAATTAAATTACTGATTTTATTTTGAATGTAAAGTTTATTCAAGTGTGTCATTCACTTAAATGTATACCCTAGAGGGTCTAGAACCAACGATTACAGAATAGACGCCAAATAAAATTTTAGCAATTGACAATCAAAGGAAAGTGGTTATTCGTTTATCTATTGAAACCGTAGGGTCTTATCTGTGTATTTAGGCAAAATTTATTGAATCCAATTATAAATCTCAAGTCAGTTTCCATAAAACCACCAAAGAGGGCCTAATCTGTAGCTAAGCCATAAATCAACTAACCAAAATGAAAAAAAATAATTGATTAATGTTATATGCACCAAAAGGCTAAATTATCAGTTAGAATTAGAAACACGATCACCTGCTGAGCACTACCACCAAATTGAATTTGCCTATGCCTTTGTTCGCCTTTGCCTCCATAAACCTGAAACATTTTTTTCAGTAATGGAGAAATAAACCAAATATTAGAAGAAAAATCTAGCAAAGAAATAATCAAGCGTAGAAATAGCAGAAGTAAAATGAACAGTTAATGGATGCAACATAATAACAATAAGTTAAATTACAGCTAAGATGCAAAAATTACCCGTAAACTTTTACCAAAAGTGCATCAGGCACCGTCTACTTTTTTAAGATACAAAAATACCCATGAACATTTAAAATTGGAGCAATAATGACATAACCATTAAATGTAACCTAACACCACTAAATATGCATACGCAAAAATAGCATAGGCCCAACAAAAAGAGTAACGCTATTAGGTTATATTTTACGGTTTCAGCATTTTTACACACATTTTGAATATCCATGGGTATTTTTGCACTTACAAAAAGTATATTGTGTTAAACACACTTTTGGTAGAAGTTCATGAATATTTTTGTACCTTAACCTTTTAAATTACATTGGTGTCATAGCCTTTTAAAAGGACGTTGTAGCATATCTAGCAAATAACAGTACACAAGAATTTGTCAGCTAAAAACCATTGAAAACTAATTTTTTTATGCTTGTGTTTTCTGAAAGCCTGAAACAATTGTCTCAGTCGCTGTCTTAGTTTGCAGCTCCCCACCTTCAGCCATGTGTTTATGCCTGTATTAATAATCATTCACGTGTTCTGCTATCTTTCATCAGGGTCTTCCACTTTTTGATCAAATTCTTTTTATCATTCATCAATGACCATAATTCTCTGACAAGCTCTCTGTTCTGCTATTGTTTTTTCTTCTTCATGGTTCTGCTTCACTCTTTCTTCATTCCTCCTTCACTGCATTTCTCTACCATATTTCTCTCTCTCTCTCTCTCTACCATGTTACTCTTTCTTATTATATTGGTTGTAAAACACTTTTTTTCTTCTCATGCCCTCCTTCTTTCCACTTTGATTATAGTTAATCAAGTAATTTCAGTTTTTTTATTAAATCTCAAGTATGAAATGTTTGTTATTTTTGTTTCAGTACTTTAAGCTTGAAACATTTGCATTTTAGTTTATTATTAAAGAAATTGGAAGTTATGTGAGTTGTTTCATTCTTTCTTTCATATTTGTTTTGGATCTCAAAGTTCCGAGTATTGCACATAAATTTTACACTAGGCAGGACAGGACGCCATGTATCACAGCACTCAGACATTTAAGTGATAATTGAGGTGCTAGACAAGAACAATATCTAACCTTGATTGTCGCTCCAGATTCATTTCTGATCCTTGAAATGTTGGACCCGCATCTACCAATCAACCCACCGACCAATGTCTCCGAAATCAGCATCTCGAAGGTAACATAATCAGCTGCAAGATTGGTTGTCCTAAAGATGATGTGGTTGTAAGACAATATTTCAAAACTTGATGCAAATACTAACTGACAGGTAAAAGTATTATATAGACAACATTAAATAACCTGAAGTTGGGTCAAGATAAGTTTGAGGTGGTCGTATTGCAGCATAATTGTATGTTGGGCTGATTGAAATCACTTGTCGAGGAGGGTTTTCCCTAACAGATTAAAGTTATAAATTACAGGTCACATAAAGCTGCAAACTAATTCTAAAAAGCAATGTTATACAAGCAATAATAACAAGCATATTGAGTTTTGTTATCAAACCTTAGTTGACAACCTATCTCCTCCAAAGCTTTCATTACTGCAGAAAAATCTCCTGATAACTGAATTAAGCAAAACATTTGTCAACATTCAGCAGCAAATTTAAAGCCCCAAAGGAGATAATAGCAAGGGTTGGAAAAGAAAAACTTTTAGCAATGCTAAATGTCAATAGGCATTTCTATTAGTCCTAATATAAAAAAAATAAAGCCAAGTTCCCTAAATTTATATACTCCATAACAATGTAGCTTGGTCTGTTTCAGCAGTAGCATATCAAAGATAAATCCACTTTATCAAGTAGAAAACAGACAACACCTGTAGAAATTATGGCTCAATATTGCCATCAAGCAGTTACTTCTTAAAACGATAATTCCCTACCAGCATATAATTGGATGTAACACAACTTTTTGGGTGTTTGGTGTACATGATACTGATTCCTGAAGGAATCCACTTCCACAAAAATTAATGGAAATAAGTTCCGCCACACCCCTGATGGAAGTGGTCCACTTCCATGGAACACATTATATTATTATATTATTATGTTCAAAGCTTTAAAACTTCCATAATAATATTGCTCATATTGATGGGGACTTGGTAGTATGGGATACCAAGTCCCACATTGAGTAGAATAGGATGCTCAATGGGGTATTTAAGTGGGTTGGTTCTCCCAACTCAATAGTTAGCTTTTGGGGTAGGGTTCTCCATCCCACTTAAGTACCCATCAATTGGTATCAGAGCCTGGTTTACGACCTCTCCGGAGAGGGCTACCCATGGAGGGTTCTGACCGGCAGGAGGCCGAGTGAAGTGCCGTAGAGTGCAACCGTCGAGACGTCGGCTTTCCATGAGGGGCCAATTGAAGGGGACTTGGTAGCATGGGATACCAAGTTCCACATTGAGTAGAATGGGATGCTCAATGGGGTATTTAAGTGGGTTGGTTCTCCCACCTCAATAGCTAGCTTTTGGGGTAGGGTTTCCCATCCCACTTAAGTATCCATCAGACACCAATCAAATATGGGAAATTTTACTTCAAGAGTGCAACACACACAGTAATTGTGCAAAAATCCCAAGTATCAGAAGCCCACCTGCACTACTCGATCAGATTCATGAGCAGATGCACATAAAGGTAACTGATTTGGTGCAAGAACAGTAATTGTGGCACCAGAGGAATCCCTTAACTTCTCAATGTTTTGACCTGACACCCCAATCAAACCACCTGCCTGGGACCCAGCAATCAAAAGCCTTATTGTGTTGGCAGCCACATGTCCTGCAGTGAGTTTTGATGCATCGAGATTGATTTCATCTTCCTGTTATAAGATGCATGTGTTTTATACAAATTAAAAACAGTTAACAAAGGATCAACAAGGATTCGAAATTCAGAGATATAACGGTCTCAAAATGTTGACTCTAACAAACTAAAGGTGGCATCGCAAAACAGTATTAAAGAATTATGGAATACATCCTAAAAGATGATAGATTAATACACTAAGCTTGACTTGTCATTAAAAGGAGAACGAAAAATCTTATAAGCTGTACAATTAGAAACAACAATCCACCCTCTTTCACAATTTCAAATTGCCCATGGCCCACTATTTTGGTGATGGGAGAAAACTGAATGGTGATAATAGCACTAAAATTGAACAGTCAATTATAGTCGAGGCCATCAGACTTCATATTTAATCACGAAAGGTATAAAGACTTAACAAAGCTAAAAAAGAATGGCATTACCTTTAAAATCAAACTGGCTATTTGCTGAAGAGCATTCTCAGCATCTGTAATTTTTTCATCATTATCTTTTGAACTAATGATGATAACTCGTTCTTCATGTCGCTACACAAACAAAAAGGTGAGACTGGGTTCAGTAAATGGTAGGAGTCTGAATATCCATGGATAAAAAACTATTAATAGGCATTTCATGCCAAATGCAATTCTGGAGAAGTAGACAATGTATAAAATATCAGAAAAACTAAAAGAAGTTCTCATAAACGGATATGATCACAATTTCTCCTTTCCTCAAAAGAAGTTTTCATAAATGGATACGATCACAATTTCTCCTTTTCTTCTTACTCAAAAAAAAAAAGGTACGAGGAAATGATAATACAAAAATTAAAAAAAGAATAAAATACCACAGACCAGACATTACCCCCCCGGGATACAGTCAAGTAAAAGCATGCTTTGTATGCACAAAACGAATTAATCACTAAGGAAATATTCAATTATTCATACAATCTTGAAGGGAAATTGCCAGTGCCAGAGCATATTCATGATTTCCAACTGGCTTAAGAAAGAATGCTCAAGGTAAATTAGTTTTCTCATGAAATCTATCAGCAATCTTGCCAGAGGTTAGAAAAACAATTACATGTTCGAAAACTAAAAAAGCACATCATGAAAGAATGCTCCTTCATCATATTCCCAACTGTTTTGCGAGTCACTTCTTTATTTGGTCTTAATATAACAAAATATCCTAAAAATGTTCCTATTGCTACCTAAATTCACTTATTTAGCTACCAACAAGCTTCAATATAACATAAGAAACGAATGACTCCGCTGAGAAGGAAGAAATACAGCTTAAGCCCTTTTCTCTCCCCTTTGCTTCAAGTACCCAACAAATATAAATAAACCTGGTACAGACTTACGGCAATAGCGTCAGCAATTTTAATGGTGGCTTTCGTATCTTCTCGAATCTTCTGTATACGAAAACCTTCTTTGCCGATGACCTTCCCGATCTGCCTCGATGGCACCACGATCCTAAATATCACATCCTGACCCTTTGCCCTCTTCGCCGCCGACTGATCTGCCACTTCAGTGCCGGGAGCTTCGTCTTCTCGGCGGCGCTTCCCGGAGGCCGATTGGCCGGCTTCCTGGGCGAAAAGGGGAAGGGGGAACGGCATGTGAAGGGGCATCTGCATCTGATACGGCATCGGCATCTGCATAGGCATGGGCATATGAACCTGCATGGGCATGGGAACCATTGAGTTCTGAGGAACCATGGGGTTTAAGGGCATTTGGCCCTGCTGCGACATTGCAGCATCGGAGAGGTATGGAGGAGGAAAAGACGAGTCCATTCGCAGTGAGGAGTAATGTATTTTTTTTTTTTGGCGTTCAGATGTCAAGGGTTTTATTTTATCACCTCCAAATTACGGTCAAGTCCTTCCGTCCGTCTAATCAGATCTATCATTGTGCTGTGTCTCAAAATCTAGCAGAACGTTAATTTGTTGATCGAAATGCGAAGTACAAAGTACTTTTTCAGATAAAATTATTCTTTATTTATTATTACTAAATACAGTAGCTTCAATTTAGCTTATCATAAAAATATTTGGACTAATTTTTTTAATTAAACACAATTATCTTAATATAGATAATCTTATTTGAGCTATTTTCGGATACTTAAAAATGTACATGTCTAATGAGAATTCAAACACTAGTTTATTTTGTTGTAAGAAAAATAACTCATTTCGCTAAATTTAACTATTGTCTATTTAGGATTAAAGTCTTTTCTTTCACAATAAAGGGTGTGTTTGACAAGTGATTTTGGAGAAGGAATACATTTTGGAAAAAGAATTGGTGTTTGACAATTGATTTGGGGAAAATGCATTCTGCAGGTCAAAATGCATCCTAGTCCCAGAATGTATTCTGGAGAGGAGGAAAAAGTTTTTTCTACCCAAAATGTATTTTAGGCCGTGATCTTAACATTAAAAGTTGCAACCTTTGAAGTTGTGACCTGTGGTAATATGAAAATTCTAAGTCGCAACCTGGTATACTCAAAATTGCGATTTGGACATTCTAATTACTTTTAATCTTTTTATTTTTTTACCTAATTTCATCAAAATATAAAATAAAAAATATATGTATTATTTAATGAGATTTATTTTTTCTTTTCACTTTTCATCAAAAGTCACTTTTATAAAGTTTATATAAACAAGTTTTCATTTTCAAAAATGCATGTTGGACAAAAGTTATTTTTTAAAATGTATTCTGATCAAAAGTCATTTTCCCAACTATTTTCCAAACATGCCTAAAATGTTTGAGTACCCCTCTGCTAAATACAACCATTCTCTATTGCTAGGACTAAATTATGTTTTTAAAATAAAAAGTTTGGATGATTTGAATCATCTCATAACATAACTTCATATTCAAAGAACGTTTACGCATCACCCGCCAATAAGGTTTCATCTTTTGTATTTAATTTCTGCACGGACTTGCCTTTTGTGTCATAAATTGGTAACCATTGTGTGAAGCATGGAAAACAAAAAACAAAAAAATGATACTAATAATGCATTGAACGGAGGTGAAACGATAGAGATGGAGAAACAAGGTTGACGTCCTGTATGCCTAAACTAACCCATCACAAGTTCATGAACATTAACAACATTATAAAACACCATAAGCCGACCGTTACTGTTTGGTAACGCTTAACTTATACTCAAAAGTATGTTCAACAGTGTTTTTTCATAAAACGAGATAATCTCCTTCACATATTTATCTCGACTTGCGTAAAAGTATTTCTCTACCGCATTGCCAAACGGACACATTAATAGCTCGGAGAGAATTATAAACTGTACAATACATAATGTACTTTTAGCAACACGTTTGAAGAAGTCAAACATATGTTTAACGGTGTTTTTCCGTAAAAACTTGTAAATAGTAAAATCACTGTCTACTGCATTGTCAAACAATGCTAATGATTCAACTTAGATTCGAACGGAAAAAACCACACTTCTGTCAAAGTTGATAACTTGTTCTCACTTCTTCACTGAATTCGTTCTCTTCATTCTCACCATTATGTAACTTCTGTTCTTGAGTTAACCAGAAGATCTCAAATAATTTGACAGCAAGTTGGTGAACTTCTTCTGAGTCATGAGAATTTGGGACGACCATCTTCCATTAAAGAAATCTTCCAGTTTTCTCATAAGGCATAAAACCATGAGGCTGGGCCCATTGCTATGATGTTCACATAGCCAAATGCATCAGTACCAAAGAAATCTTTGTCACCTAAAGTTCCCTCCAAGTCCTTGACTGCTTCAATCAAGTTCCTGTTGGCTACTTCTCACTCTTCAGCTCTCTTGCTTAACCAAACTCCCTTTGTAGTTTTCATAATCCTGTTGCATGATATACTAAAATAAAAACATATAAAATTAGTGTTGCATTAATGCATATGGACATAATTATGAAAATTTCACATTAGAATGGACATGCTCATCCAACGAACTGTTGATTGAAGTGGTAAGCAGTTTCACCCTATAAAAAGGATAATACAAGTTCAAATCACAAAAAGTGTGCTTATTATAAGAGGCGAAAACTTTTACATTCTAAAATTAAAAGGGATTAGTCTTACATTCAAAATGATTTAGAGTCACCCTTGATTCGATCTTTTTTTTTTTAATATTTTCCCAATTTTTGATTGGTTGTATGATACTATAGGTGAATGCAGGAATGTTCCATTTATTTATTTATTTCCTATTTGGATTTCTTTCTTTTTGTTTTTTTGGTTACATTCCTATTAGGATTTCCTAGTTAGCCTTGCTTGCTTTTTCATCAAATGGAACGCCAAACCCATATTCTTCAAGAACGGCCAAGAAATTAGTTGAGTTTTATATCTCAAACCCTCTTAATTTTTTAAAAAAAAAAGAATTAACCAAATAACTTGATTTTAATGGAAAACAAATAATCAATCCACTAATTTTTAATGCATATATTTTTCAAACTTCTTTATAATATTATTTCTTGGGCATAGAAGCAGATTTAATGGAAAACAAATAAACATATGGAACATACAAAAAATATTAAGGGCTCGTTTGATATCATGGTGGGAAACATAGATTTTAGGAAAAATCCTAGGTTTGTTCAAATATTCATATTTTTTAGAAAAACTATTTTGGATATAAAACATCGGTTTGAAACCTAGGTTTTGAAAAAACTATTAAGGAATTAACTTCATTTTCGCTTGTTGGTTGAGTTGTAATGAAAACTTGTACATGTATAAAAATTTTCCTGGTTGCTATAACGAAAGTATTTTTGTTGATAAATATTGATCCAATTGATAAAAAAAATCCGCTCACAGTCTACAATGCTGTGAAATCAAATCCTAATCCCAAAGTATGGTGAACCTTATTGGTGGCAGTAAGTGCTCTCTAAAATAGGAGTCACTGTCTCGGATCCAATTTATCTAATTTTTTATAAAAATGTATTTCCTAAAATACTATAGTTCGTACATCATGTGTAAATATTTTACAGTAGTATGTACCTGTCATATTGTATCGATTTAGAGGAGAATCTGTTCTGGAGCAGCATGGGTCTATTACTTCTTGGTGATTTGTTCATTCAATTCCAAGAGCCACTCAAAGCAGCATTTTCAGACAAAACCAGAGCCAATAACAATAAGAAATAATGAGAAGTGCACAATTTATTAAAATTATATTCTAAATCTCCCAAAATGCCGTCCCAACCTGAATTAATACTACAAGCCAGCATCTTTCAACCCATCAACACCTACCCACCATCACCAAAATAAAGTGAAACATGCTCCAAAGCTTTAAAGAAAGCCGCATTCAGATTGAACGAACAAACATCAGAAATCAGAATGGGTTAATACAATATTTCGTCGTCAAGTTTGCCTTATTTCGGTTTTGGTCTCTTAAATTTAAAACTAGTGATTTTAATCCCCCACAGGTCAAAATGGTCAAGATTTTTGTTAAACTATAGGGAGCAATGTTTTAAATAAAATGAAACTTGAAAGACCAAAACTACATGCTTTAAACTCGAGGAACCGAAATCAAGATAAACTCAAGAAACTAAATATTATATTAACCTAGTCAGAATCAAACATTAGAATGCAGCATATTAGGAGAGGGAAGGGAAGGGTGTTTTGGGTATTACCCTTCTCTTTCTTTTGATATTGTCCCCTCTCCTTTAAATTGATGGCAGGAAGCAAATCTCCAAATGTGTGTGAAGACGGAAAAGAGCCGAACTGTCCTATCATTGAATCCATTGAACCCATGGTAGTTTGAAAAACTAAGTGTCCAAATACGAACTTCTAAAAAATTTGTTTGAATTGAGCCAAAATTTATTTTATGGATCAGGCAAACGTTATCCTAGACCAGAAGATCCGGTTATGGTTCTTTGGAAATTTTAGATACAATGCTACAAATCATGAGCCACATCACATTTCCTGGTCCTCCAAATAATTAATCAAACTTGAATATACAGTACAAATAGAGCTTGTGTAGGAGATTTTTAAAAAAATAGAGACAAACTAAAAGTCTAGGGCAATATAACTATACACATGTATAACTCAGATCAAATAGTATATGAATAAGGATTAATTGAATGCTAGAACACTGCAGCGAAATTCATACATGTCAATATACTCACATTTTGTATAGGATCAATATACGCAATGCTCAACTCTTTATATGTGGATGGAGTACGGCTATCATTAATTCTTCAAGCGTGGCTCTTCCCTGTATGTGATTATATAGTCTGTT
>JANTPZ010076160.1:819-16722 GCA_025593235.1 Vachellia pachyceras | reverse complement strand
GTTAGAACACATTACGTACAATCAATGGCTTGCCTTATGGGATCTAACAAGAAACTTGATTACTCATATGATGCTTCTTTTTTTTCCTGATCTAAGCCCTCATTATACTGGATAATAAATTAGATTGCAAGCTCCTTCCTTCTGGCTCTTTAAGGAACTTTTTATCTTCAATATAAGATTGTATCTCCACAATAATCCTGGTCAGCTCTGGTTCTTTTTGTTTCAGATCAACCAAGAAGTTATCAGCGATTACCTTCAGCATCTTCAAGAATTGAGCTTTGTATCTTCTATAGAGGCCAAATCCTGCCGTCTGAAAACATAAAAATTTGCTAAGCTTTACCAAAACACATACAAGGCTCAGTCTCTCCGATTCTCTCTCCTCTTATGTGCTTCTTGGAGAGAGAAGCACACGCCATGTGGACCCCACCTAGTGTGTTAGAAAGAGAAAGAGAAGCCCTTATTTCTTGCATCAAACAGATCACAGCCATGAGATATAAGGCAACTCCTCTAACGTACACTGTAAAATCATTTCCAAAAAGCTAGATCAAACATATACTTGTTGAAATGTTTGGATAGTTGTTATTAGAATCACTTTTCATGTGTAAAATACTAAAAAGAACACAAGTTAATATGATAATTACAAAAGGAGGTTTTAAGTAGAAATGAGGGTATTTTTGGCATATTGCCCTTCTACACTGTCATTATTTTTCTGAAAAGCCGACTCTCCTGAAAACCATGGTTTTGGCCCATGAAACCGTGGTTTTGTCATGATAATCAATTTTTTGAATTTTAAGGTGTTTGGGTAATTTTATCACAAACCATGGTTAGCATTAAACAAAGCACTTTTCTCATCCCATCCAAACATGACCTGAATGTATTTCACTGTTTTGCATTACTTACTTGCAGGAATGCGTTGAGCGAAACAGCAGTGTATCGATTGGCTGGGAGATTATTCAGAAACCTAGCAAGCCATGCCCAACCTTCTTGCAACCCATGTGAGTTCTGAACATTTGGAATTTCAGTCTGGGTGAAGTTAAAACAAAGCATTGTGAGCTGATCAGACAGATAAGATGAGCAATGGTAGCCAATTTTTGGTTGGCGAAAATGAAAATCCTCTAATCTAAATCTACATTATACTCCGAAGTATACTTGAGAACTTGTCAGAATCGGAGAGACTATTGCATCAAACCTGGACTAGTGCACCGTAAACCTTAATGTAAGATTCTAGACGCTTTAAATAATCATCTGTGCTCTCAATCTTCCCATCATATTCCCGGTAACCAATACTTTTAAAGTATGCCTCTTTCGATTCAAAGTTGGACTGAAAAATTGAGAGGACAAGATCAGAATATAAATGTAGCCACAAAAGTTATCCATGCATCAAGAAAGATATATGAAGAAAATATGCATGAACATCTCGTAGTAATCCATTACTATCATCCCATCTCAATTAATAATATTCTATTTAAACCGAAAATTAAAGAAGATGGACACAATGCACGGGTATGTATTTTATGAAACAGGGGAAAGCAACAAATATTTTTTAGTTTTAACTCTACGAAATAGAAGAAATAGGAAAGGGTCATATAAAATGACTTTGAATTTAAAACAAATCAGTAGACCTGGTATTTACTCTTTCATTATCCATTTCAGATGTAGGGTTAGCCCATGACTCCTCAGAATAAATTGATTGGTTTCTGGTTCCTTCTGCCATCCCACCCAATGAATCATTAAGATTGTTTTTGCATAAATTTGTATATCCTGGCTATTGGTCTTCTTTAATAGCAAATAGAATGAGTATAACAAAAAATTTGTTTACATTACTACAGTTAAAAGACTAATATTTCACTCTATTCATGTCTATAAAAATGGGCACTCAAACCTCTTAGTAAAAAGGAATTAGTAAGCTCAGATTTTCTGATGGAACATATTGAACGTAAGATGGTCAAGAAACAAAGTTCACTTTTTACCAACTCTTGTCAACATAACTAGATCATAATCCTTTTTATTGCACAAAAATCTAAATAACAAGGCTGGAAAAGAAGAAAACAAGAATAAATTTCTCATAAACATTTCTGACCAGTTACCTTTCTGTAAATTATGTGCTTTGGAACAGTGTAGATGCAGGCTCTATGGAACTCAGCTAGCAAAAGATCCATAACATGTGGGACCTGCCTCACAAACAATAATCAATGAAATCCAAATGAAAAGGGAAAGCAAACCGTAGTATAGTGTCTAGTTATTGCTTGCTTGAAAGTGATTGTCAACAAACATGAGAATAAAAGTCTTCAGTCCAACAGTGAGGAACCAGTTATATAGAGTGGGTTCAAGATCATTTGTCTAATGTTGACGCAAAAAAAAAAAAGATCATTTGTCTAACACCAATTAAAGTTTGAAAGATTACTAATCATTTGCCAAAAAGCATCAAACTCAAAGGCCATACCATCTACGTCAGTAATCTGAAAAGGTAAAGAGTAGAATGTTGTACCTGAGAGGTAACAAGAACAATGACGTAACCACTTGCAAAGGCAGCATTACCAGGGTTTTCACAGTAGGAAACAACCTGAAAGTATATCACACAAGAAGTACGTTATTATGTCATATGAGGATGAGATATTATATAAAATTACAAAATAAAGAAAAAGTTGATGATGGCGAACATATTTACTGAATTAGGGAGGTTATAATTATTTATATTGTTATTTTTTCTTTCCTTTGATTGAATATGCTTTTTACATTTTGTCCTATTATTAATGCCATCCATACCCTACTAGATAACTCACAATAGCATTCAAAATGACACGGTGAGGAAACAAGGCATAGATTCCACAGGAAGAGAATGGTCAATAAAATAATGTGATGCTACCTTTCGAGCAAATATTTCAGTGCTGATGGACTGAGGACACTGAGGATCGTTTAAAAGTTTTATGAGATCACTAGCTTTTGACCTGCAAAATGAGCAAAAGAAGTAAAATGATGTGGTATGAAATCATGCTCAAGGACTTGGCCTACCTTCGTTGTAAAATAAAATCCTCAATCAGAAATATTTTTATGTATATATTATTGTGAAATAATGATGGGTAAAAAGTTTTCTTAAACTTATGCTTGCCATAAAACAGTCGTTCTAATCAAAAGAGACAGTCGGCAACTGCATTTATATGAGAGTCATTTCATGTCATGTAGCAAAGTAATCTCTTGAAACACTGCCCTAAGCACCACCCTAAATCTTGAAAAATTAAAACTTTGATATCCTTCTCTTTATACAAAGCACACAGCTTAGTTTCTTCAAAATATATTGTCAAATGGGAAACTATAATGTCACATACAGAGACATTTTAAGTTGCAATATAAATTGAGCATGCAAACAGAAGTCCCTAAAATTTCTCAGCAAAACATCAACTTTTGAATAAAATCAAAAACTAAATTCATAGAATAATACAAGACCAGTAACAATTTTTTTATAGAAACAGTAACATAAAATTTTGCCCTCAGGAAGAATAATAAATTGAGAATGCATAATGAAATCAATGTTCCCTACCTGACATTGTCTGTTACTCCCCTTATTTGCCTTATCAATCTGGCAATATGACTTTCCTTATGGTTAAAATCCTGACAGAAGTTGACGTGCCACAAGTGTCAATTATCATAAATAACCAAATCATTGTACCAACCATGAAAAGTATAACTACGGAACATTCACACTTCCAACACAATGGTGCAAATTAAAAAGCACGCATTCTAGCAATAATTAGCGCATGAAGCATAAGAAACTAAAACTTTATTAACGTCTCCAGTATCTAGGACCAGTAATACCTTGTTGGAAGAACGTATCGCTCGGTTTCTCTCATATAGATCTTTCAATTTCTGTAGCCTCTGATCCTCTAGTTTTAAAGCACTATTTGCTGCTCGATATGTGTACCCTAAAATTTTGTACCAGTTGAAATCACAAATGAGGACAATAATTTCAGACTAAATACAACACATAGATCCAGTCATTCAAAGGCACGTCCATGTATTGACTTGCACCAATTGCATAAAATACTTTTACAACTTCAAATTAATAAAGTAGTTCAGCATAAAATAACTAAGCAATTAAACATAAAATGGTCAGTAAAAACAAAGAACAAGGTGAACAAAGGGGCACTTTTGTAGTTCAGTATTCTGAATGTAGATGAGAATTTATGGCTAATGCAAATAGCTTTATCAAATCAATATCAAAGATGCAAGAAAGAATAAACTGAATTTCAATAGCAAACAGATGTCAAAACAATCACAAGTTTTCCATGCATATGGAAAGACTAAAATGGGAAAAAAATCATAGATGTTAAATTTGAATCAAACAGTTAAGTGGTTTTATTATTTATTCAAAAACAAACAAGTACCGGGTTCCACGGATTCAACTTTTGACAAGCTAGATGCACCATCTGTTCTTGCTGTAGCTCCTAGTTGCAAGCCTTCAGATGTAATCCTTTTTGAACTTTCTATAGCATTCTTCTCCATGGCTTCCTTTGCAGCTCTTTTTTCAGCTTCCATTGTTGCTCTTTTCTCAGCCTCCAGAGCAGCTCGTTTTGCTTCCTCAGCTCTCATTGCAGCCTACAATTCGACATTGAAAGTTAACAACTCTAGCAACATTTGAGCTGAAGCTAATAAGAAAGAATTCTGAAAAGAAAAATTTGTCAAATTGAAATACTCATTTAACAGACAAATGAACGAGGTTATATAAAATAATACTGGGAGAAAAATGAATCAACTTTAAATACCGGTGTAATGGACAAATCAGTTTGGATATTGCTAACAAGAAGCAGGGTAACAAGTAAGTTTCTGTGTGCATGTTCAGACTCCAAAACAAACATACCAAAAAGTAAAAGAAAAATGCTAAAGAGTTCATGGAAAAAAGTACAGATTTGTAAACGGGTAATAAATGGCACATCAGCATCAACTTAAAATGGAATCTGAAGAAAGAACGCCTATGAAACTTAGTCAAAACACAACCAAGTGAAAAGTAAAGTTGATATACCTCAGCTTCAGCTTTAGCCTTTTCTTGCCGTAATTTTTCCTGTTGTATAGCCTTCTCCTTTCTTTTGGCCTCTTCATATGCTGCATCACTTCTTATTTTTCTTTCCTCTATTTGTGATCTAAGCTCCCGGTCCTGCTGAACAGCTGTCAAGTGATTATCAAGTGCTTCTGCGCTGCATAAAATGGGATACGAAGATCAGCTTCTTGAATTTTTTTGGGGGGGGGTGGTTGCAAAAAAGGTCAATGGCTTCAGTCTTGAAAAAGATCCAGCATTTTGAAAATGAGAAGCTCATGTCTCTTAAAATCTTCACATTATGTCATCCCATCTATAAAGTGAATTCCTAGTTGATCTTCCTCCTAGAAAACAAATTAACCATATAATTTTTTCCAATTTATTTTAATGAAAATGTGATGAAACTCCTCTGAATTCTTGTAGTTGAACCAGATATTACCCAACCAAACCACTCATACAAGCATAGATTGAGTAGATTTAAAGGAACTACAGCGGCAGTAAACCAGTAAGAGGAAAAGGATAAAGAAGAAAAGCAAAACTGTTCCCTTAGCTTTTGTAAGCTACAGTCCCTCCAAAGTCATGAATAAGCTTTTCCTCCATACCCCACTAGCCTACCTCCCCATATAATCCTTCTAAGTGACACTTCTCAACCCCGAAAGAAAAAGAATTTTCATAGATCTCCACAGATGGCATTTTGCATTTAAAAATTTCCTTACTTTATGACCTAGGATACCACGAAAGGATGGCTGAACCAACTCTATGGGATCAAACCCATTACCACCCCCATACAACGGGACAGCTTTGACAACAGAGCAATGCACCAAGTACAAAGGGAAAAATCAATTTCACATTTTCTTATATTAAACCGTGTCAAAAGACATAGGTAGAAGAAAGGAAACGATTATAAAACCTTGAAAGAAAGGTGGGAGGGAGGAGAAAATGCAATCTTACATCCTTCGCTGATATTGAGTATCGAACTTTTTATCTAATTCCTTTCTTGCTTCTTTATATTTCTCTACTCGAAGAAGGGTAGAAGCAGACTTCTCGCTCTCATTCATTAGAGCTGTTTCCAATGCTGAGATCTGATGCCTAATGTCCTCCTGTAAGTACAGAATGCCAGAAATAAGTCTAATACAGATATGAAAGAAACCAAATTGACAATATAATTTATGGTCAGTAACAAAATAAGCCAAACAGATAACATTTGTAGATACCAGTACCACCATGATCACCCACCTTGACACGAAGTTGGTGTTCATGAGTCAGTTCTAATAAGGCACCTTCAACCTCTCCCACTTCATCCATCAAGTAACCTTGCTCTTCAAATGCTGGGACAATATCAGAACTATCACTGTCACTGAAATATCAAATAAAGTGCAAACGTCATTGTAAGAAATTCCAATAAAATGTTTTCAATTTGATCAACATACAACATGAAGATACTATTAATCTGACTAGATCCACAGAAAGTGCTTATTACTATTGGTTTATGGTTCCTAGTTCCTACAAGAAAGTAGATAAGTGACATCCTCAAACAAAGCTAGAAATCGAGGAGTAGGCACCTGAGATAGAGATCATTGCAGCCAAATCTTTTGCCAGCCTCTATAGTTTCATCCTGCTCATCTTCAGTCTCTGTGTCATCCATCTCATACTCAGGGGCATGCAATATGAAAGGTCTACCTCTCTCAATCTCATTGCCACTGTAAAGTCTCTCAACAAAAGTACAATAGAAAAAATTAAACCACCAACATAAAATATTTTCTGTGGCACAAATTAAAAAGGTTCAAATCAAATAACTGAATATGGAAAGATAGCAAATTCCTACACTTATAAGCATCAATAAAAACAAACACATAAAGAGAAGTTAAGAATATAGTACCTGTATATTGATTTAGTGGGAAAATCATCAGTACAAGAAGTAGTGAGCTTCATCTCCAAGGCATTAAGCTCTGATATTAGAGCATCAAAAGTCCAATCTGGCTCAGGTTCAGCAGCAATGCCTTCTGCTCTTTGGGGACAACGAAGGTCTAATTTAACAGCTCCCCTACAAATAAAGATCCTTAAGTCAGGCACATCTATTCTCAGAAAACCAATAAATTTGAGCCTCTTTAACAATGCAGGTGGAAAATTAACTAAACTAGATTAACCAAAAATTTGACAAGGAACATTGAATCAAATACTACCTCCTTACACATGGAAATGTGGAACTTTCTATCAGCTGTATATCAACAACAACAATATCAATCGGATCATTAACAGAGCTTAACCTTACATTGTTTTGAAGGAAACAATAATATTTGGAGACTTGATGGGCTGCTTATTTATTGGAAGTCCTGCCAAGAAGAATGGTTGAGCTGGTAAATCATTAAAAAAAATGAAAAGCACCATCATAATTCAAAAGTTCCAGTCATTGTTTAATGTCATGCGTCAAAACAGTCAAGAAAAGGTACTAGGGAACTTTTTTTACCCCAAAAACTCAAATGCCTTGAAATTAAAGAGGGCGGCAAGTTAGCTAAACAAGCATTTGATTAGCAGCTAAGTCATGGAATTGAATTTCTTTGAATATAATTAGGCACTAGAATGAAATTTGTTTGGGGGTGGGGGGACACCAACATAGAAACTCAAGTGAAGAAAAAAATCGTCAATTTGAGTTCAGCTCAACAAAGACTAGCAAATCGGGGGGGGGGGGGGATTAAGTCCAACGCTTACCAGTCACCTCTGCGTCGGTGACTGAATGGAAGTGGGACATCCATGGAGAAGAAGAGCAATGAAGATCAAGAAGATAAAGAAAGCTAAACAAATCCGTAGGGGGTAGCAAAGCAAAAGGCATGTATAAGAAGAAATACGAATATGATGGCTACTCACCGATGGCGAAGATGGATTTTGTGCTCTCCGAAGACGGCCGGGGAACGGCGCTCAGCTAGCAATCATGTGCAGCAAGGCGCTTCCGGGGTCTTCACCCTTCACTTCCAGGTGTCGGAGGGAATCTGAGAAGGGTGCGAAAGTCATCAAATTTCAATTTTTGGTCTTGTAAAAGGAATGTTTGAGGGGCAAAAAAGAAAAGACAAGTAAACAATGGGTACTATTCTGAAAGGAAGTTTACTTGGGATACCAATAATATTTTAGTAAGAGCTTGTTTGGGAATTCCGTTGGGAAAATGGATTTTACAGATTTTGAGGTATTTTGGGAATTTCGAGATGGTTTTACGGATTTCAAGATGGTTTTTATGAATTTCGAGATGGTTTTTACAGATTTCGAGATGATTTTATCTCGGCTTACGTGTATCGTTTGGGAAAATGGCTTCCAGGCACTAAAGCTTTTCCAATCAGTTTTTTTAATAATATTGAAATCCAAGATTATAAAAGTCTATCCCCTTATCAATCACCACCTCATTCAACATAAATATGGTTAATCAAAAATACAAAAATTACTTTCCAACATCTGATCTTGATAGTTTTGCTAAATAGTCACCATCGATAATACTCTCTCTAAACTAATGAAGAATAAAGTGTCGGTCCCTATAAATAATAAATAGTGGCTCTCATGTCATTTACAATATATGGAAATCCATGAGCCATAAGGCATCCCCAAGTAACTAAACCAACTCAGTGCTTCTAGGGAGAACATTCATGATCCAGTGTCTTTGATATGGTTGAAGGTAGGGGAGAGCAAAAAAACCCGTACTCGTGAACCCGCCCGCAACCCGTGAGCTTTCAACCCGTTAAAACCCGCCCAAATTGAACCCGTGACGGGCGGGTTCAAAATGGGCGGGGTACCTCATTCACGGGACGGGACACAGGTTCACCCACGGGGTGCCCATGCCCGCCCGTTTAACCCGTTAAAAATTAAAAAAAATTGCAATGCTTCACGCTTAAAACGTCTTCCGCTCCCTTGTCTCTTTTACTTTTTTTAATACACTCTCTCTTTACCTCTCTCATCTACCTACTGCATGTGAAGTCTCATCCATCAAATCACCTCTTTCACTTTTCTTTTATTACACTTACACACTCTACCATGTCTCACTGTCTTTGCAAATTTCCAATGCCTCATTCATAAACTTACACATATAGGCTCTAGCCACCCTCCCCCTACTACCTCCATGTCTCAATGCCATCTCTCTCTCTCTTTTAATGCTCTTACACACTCTGCCCTCTCTCTCACGGTCTCACATGCTCCAATTGCAAATTTCCAATGTCTTATTAATACACTTACACAGCCACATTCCACCTACTGCGGTACTACCTCTCAAGTCTCAATGCCATCTCTCTCTCTCTCACTTCCAACCCCTCTTCATCTTTCCGACTGTGGCTCATGGCTCTGGCTCTGTGCACCTCATCCAGTTCCAGTCGCTACTCGCTACAACGGCCGCATCGCTTGTCGCAGCGTCACCAATCGCCACCGCCTGAAACGAAAGCTTCAACTATTCCACTTGCGCAACGCCTTCTTCTTCAGGACCGGTGAATGCCATATAGGTTCTCTCTCGGTGAGTTGGAAGTAATATAACAAAGGCAAAAGGAGAGAGGATGGGAGGTAGAGGCTAAAATTTGACTAAAGCTGATTTTTTGGTTTGTTGTTCATCATATACTCCCTTCTGTTTTGCTCAAATGTTCTCTGATGAATGTATTCTAATAATATGATTTTTTGAATCATACTTTTCAGCCCTCATGTGGATAGGTGTTAGTCTTGTACATTTCCATCTCCTAAATTTTCCATGGACACTATTATGCTCATATACGGGTTACCCATAACCCGCGTCTACCCGCCCATTTTGACCCGTACCCATTCACACGGGCCAAAACGGGTTGAACCACGGGTACGGGCTGCCCCGTACCCGTGTATGACTAAACGGGCGGGTGGCGAGTTACCACACGAGGCACTCCCACCCGCCCATTGCTCACCCCTAGTTGAAGGGACATTGATGAGCTTACAATTAAGACCATATATCCATCCGTTTTCACTACCTCTAATAACACCATTGTTGTTTCCATTTTGAAGGATAAATTCATTTACCTCTAATTTAACAGTATCACCTGCGATGGGAATGGAGGATCCCCTGAGTGGTCCAACACTTGTTTCCACTGAAAGCGAAGGGAGGGAGATATGCATGTACAGACACTGAATTCACCTCTATCTGGAAAGTCTAATGTTATCTCATGCATTTTATCTTTCTTGGGGGAGTGACTGTTTCTCTCTCTCTCTCTCTCTAAGAACAAGGCAAGCATATGAGGTTTAAATCTGTTACATAGCAACAAAATTAGGGAAAGTATTCCCCAAGTACGACCACATGTAGAGATTAAGAAAGTTTAAACAGTAACTAGGTGGTTCATATAAATATAAATATTCTAACCTGGATCTATGTCCATTCTTGACGAGGATATCAGCATAAATTAGTGCTCTCCTGTGGCAGTGAATGATCTCCAATTCTCATCTCCTTTATAATGAGAGTGTATATCATTAATGACATGATTAAGTGAGTGCAACAAACCGCAGTCAGAGAATATGAGCTGTATAACCTATAGGGAGTTCGTGTAAAGTTTTATCTTATCAAGTCCTTTGTCTTGGCATAACACCAAACCCTCTTTTATGGTGTGCAACTTTACTTCCATAGGTAATGCAAAGCCAAGGATGGCTTGAAACCCTCATTTCCTGTTGCCATGCTCATCGCTCAAACGGCCACCACAAGCTGCATGTTGGTGGTGATTCACAGATTTATCGACATCAACTCGTCTGTGTCCAGTGTAACATCCTAAAATTTTTATTTTTTTATTTTAAAAAAATTTTATCATTAGAAAGTTTTGTTTTATGATAATTGAAATTTATTATTATATATTTAAGTAATATGGTTTTATTTAATTATGATTCTTGAAATTTAAAATAAACTATAATATATAGTTAAATATTTAAATGGTAAAAAACAAAGAGAAAGAAACGGGTCCTTTTCATAATATTAGAAATCTCTAAGCCAAATTGTGTAATTTTCACCATAAGATTTATTTAAACAGTCACAAAAAGAGAGTATCATTTTTCTGTGCGTGGACTATTCATCACTGTTCATCATTTGCACTGTCGCGTTTTCCACCATTATTAACATTTTGGAGCTTATTTTAGTGAGTAAAACTACCTCTAATCGCTAAACTTCCTTCATGAAAGTTGCTATATGAATTTTTCTCTTTTATATGGTAGTAATTTTGTTCTGATTAGACGAAATTTCTAGAGTTAGGGCTTTGAGAAGTTTTGAGTTTTAACAATATAAGAGTATATAAATGTAGAATGATATTAATGGATAATTTTCATCAGTTTGGATTTTGGATTTGATTGTTTTACTATTTTATAACAATTTATTTAAATCAGACCTAGTATTGCTATTTATGATTATTTGCCAAATGAAAATGATATTCAACAATTTTTTTTTGAATTTGTGAGTGCTATTGGTGATTTAATTGGGTTAGTTTGGTTATTGATTGATTTATTTTAAATAAATTTTTTAGACAATCTTTTTATTTTTGGAATATATAGGATATTTGTACCCATTGAGCTTGAGTTTTATAATTTCTTTCAGTTCATTATAGCCTATAAAATTTTTTGAAAGGATGAGATTTGATGTTGATGATAAAATATCAACATTATGAATTTTTTGTGAAACTGTAAGTGTTGAAATTTAGTATTTTTGGATACATTAAGAAAATATATATATTTTTAGTGATTCTATTGGATGAAACCTGATTTATGGAAAAAGGAAATTAGGATTTTAATAAGTGTTTGAAGATATTTGATTTTTGTAAGTTTAGAGGATTTAAAGATACTGATTTTTTGGGATTTTTGATATATTGGGTATAATTTTAAGGAAGAGCAATAGACCTATTGGATGATACGAAGGGGATTAAGATAAAGATTTGAATTATGATGGAAGGTGGAAAATTGTTGGAAAACTTAAAGTTTGGAAAAATAAGTTTTATTTAAATATATACTTGTTTTATTAGCATTATATTAATGTGTGATATAATCAATTGTGTAAATTAATTGTGTCTTAGAGACTTGAGCTTTGGGCTTGGATTATTGTGTTATAGCATATTTACTTTAACATGATGTAACCAAGTTTAATTTATTTTATAAACTTGTCATGGGTTGTAAGATATTTTGGAAAGCATCTTTTGAACCGTAAGTATTATATTGATGTAAAGTTGACTTATGGTGATTAAATTGTGAAATTAACATGAAGTTACCTTTGAAAACTAAGTTCTATATGTTTATGAATCATTAGTGAAGCGGATTATATTTTGATATTATGATTTATATTAATGACTCTTTATATAATGTAATATTACTTTATAATTGAGAACATGATGGAAAAATGAGAATATATATATAAATGAGTTATGAAATGATGGTGACTGTATTATTAGGGCTTGTGTTGTGTTGTGATGAAGTTTGGGAAGATGATATATTTGGTATATCATAAATTCCATGGCAATAGTCGCGACTTCTGATCATAGTGGTTGACATTATATTAGACCTACCAAGTCTTGGACACAGTTGTGGGCGGCTTTGGGAATAGTCAACTCTCATGAGTCTTGGATCCAGTTGTGGGTGACCATAGAGAGGATGGCATCTCCTAGTCTTGGACCTAGTTGTGGGCGGCTAGGAGAGGGCTTGTTAACCTTATATTAGTGGTTGACTCTAGCCAAGTCTTTTATCATTATAAGTTAGAGTCCATGTCAGGTGATACAAGGAGGAGTTTGGTGGATGGAATTATGTATAGATTGTATCGTACTGTATTAGTATACAATTGTTACTAATTTATTCAGTTGGAACTTTTTCATTTTACCATCTTCTTTATATAGAGTGTAATATTACGTTTGGTATCTATATGATAATCTAGTGCCCCATTGGTTTAGAAATGTTATCAATATAATGTTAAAACTTATCCTTACTTTACCTCTTATAACCCTTCTCGAATATTTGATAAATTATCTGTTGGTTACTAGGACTTTATGTCTCATCCTGTGGTTCTAACATTTTCAGGAGAGGGCCCCAATACTGGTAGACGAAAAGGAAAGAGCCGGAGGCACAATATTGTGTCAGCCTTTTGTAGGGCCTCCTCTTTTTGGGACATTTATGTGGAAGATGTATATATTGCCATACGTTTAGGCTTTAAATACTTTTTATATCATTTCACTCATTTCGAATGATGTTTTATCACTACTAATCCACTGATGTTAGTCTATGAAGTGGGCATATGCCACCCTGGTAAGGGTATTTTGATATCGATTGTTTTCTACATGGGATGTTCTATTTTGGATAATACAGTTGATGTTTGAATTGTATTAAGCCATCTCTGGGTTGAGATGACGGATTATTAAACTTGTTTTTCTTAATTGATTTAGATGGATTTTTATTACGAGATTTATGGATGAGAATGTTTCATCCAGCAAGGGGAGGCTCCACTTGTAGCTCACTCAGTCTGGTATTTGATATATTGCATTCTTGAATAATCCATTTTCAACTCCTTCCATGAGATTGTGGATGCACCGTGTTAAAAACTCTTCAGGGTGTAAGGGATTGTTTCTCTACATTATAAGAGAAAGGATTTCCATCTTTAACATTTTCGAATCCTAGAATCCCTTAATACAAAGAGAAGTAACGGTGGCATATGTTACTATTTAACAACGCCATTAACCCTTCTAATTTCATTAACTAGTTAACATGTTTTACTATTTTTAGAATCTTGAGGATAGGTAGACGCACCATATTGGGTTCTGCTACATATTAATCACACTTTGAGCCACTAAAAACTGCACTATTGTATTTATGTGCTCTAAATTTTAAGATTTCATTGTATTTACGTTAATTGAGCAAATATAATTGCTTCAATCTTTCTAAAGCTAGATTCTCTAGCTTTTTTATTTATCTTTTTATTATTAGTGATTTGTATTGTAAATTAAAAGTAAATAAACAAGAGAAGAGGAGAGAAACTTTGAGGGGAATAAGAAACTTTAAGAGGAATTCTTTTCACTTTTTGAATGTGTAGAATGTCATGTACAAAACCCTATTTATAGGCCTCTAAGTGTGACATTCAAGAGCCATGAGCAATAAATAGTACAATCAAGATGGATGGATATACATTGTACCTCTTTGTACATACATTGTAATACTTTGTACATTGAATACCTCTTTAGTTTCTCAACAACAATTCATGTATAGTACTTATTGCTTACGGAATCAAAAGTCTATGGACATCCACCCTTATAATGTATTTATAACACTCCCCCTTGGATGTCCATTATGAATGTGCCTCATTAAAAACTTTAACTAGGAAAATCCTGTGGGATAAAACCTAGTTAAAGAAAAGAGTACATCATTCATTGATACACTTTCCAGTGCTGCCTCATTAAAAACCTTTATAGAAAAATCCAGTGGGACAAAACCTAGATAAGGTAAAAATAGTACAGCGTGTATCGTTACTCCCCCTCATGATGACATCACTTGAGATCTCTGGGTCTGCGAAGACCGATGCCATGAACAAGCCTTTGAAAGATTGCACCTGGAAGAGTCTTGGTGAATAAATCTGCAAGATTGTTGCTTGAATTGATTTGTTGAATATCTATTTCACCTTTCTTCACAAGGTCATGAGTGAAAAATAATTTAGGGGAAATATGTTTTGTTCTATCCCCTTTGATGTATCCTCCCTTCATTTGAGCTATGCAAGCTGTATTATCTTCATATTAAATTGTTGAGAGGTTTTATTCTATTAAACCACACATCTTCTGGATATGATGAATTAATGATCTTACCCAGATACATTCTCGACTTGCCTCGTGCGCGGCAATAATTTCTGCATGATTTGCTGATATGGCGGCTAAAGATTGCTTTGTTGATCGCCAAGATATAGCTGTACCTCCATGTGTAAATAAATATCCAGTTTGAGATATAGTTTTTTGTAGATCTGATAAGAATCCTGCATCTGCATAACCGATCAAATGTGATCCAGATTCATCAGAATAAAATAATCCCATATTTGTTGTCCCTCGAAGATATCGAAGTATATGCTTAGCTCCATTCCAATGTCTTTTAGTTGGGGAAGAACTAAATCTTGCTAACAGATTAACAGCAAATGCAATATCAGGTTGAGTTGAATTAGCAAGATACATTAGTGCACCTATGGCACTAAGATATGGTACTTCAAGACCAAGTAGTTCCTCTTTCTTTCCCCGAGGATGAAATGAATCTTTTTCTATATCCATTAATCTTACAACCATTGGTGTAGTCAATGGATACGCTTTATCCATATAAAATTGTTTTAAAATTTTATCAATATAATTTGATTGATGAAGAAATATGACATTGGTTAAATGCTCGATTTGTAAACCAAGGCAAAATTTTGTCTTTCCCAGATCTTTCATTTCGAATTCTTTCTTCAAACAATCAATTGCTTTTTGAAGCTCTTAGAAGTACCAATAATGTTTAAGTCATCAACATAAACTGCAATTATGGCAAACTCCGACCCATCTCTTTTAATAAAGACACAAGGGCATAAGGAATCATTTTGATATCCTTCTTTTATCAAATAGTCACTAAGATGATTATACCACATTCGTCCGGAATGTTTCAACCCATACAGGGATTTTTGCATCGTATTGCATAACTTTCAAGTGAATCTTCACAGTCATTTGGCAATTTGAAGCCTTCAGGAATTTTCATATAAATTTCACTATCCAATGACCCATAGAGGAATGCTGTAACAACACCATTAAATGCATGTCAAGTTTTTGATGCACTGACATGTTAGGATCAAGCGCTTACCACTAGGCCAAAAGCTATAGCTGTTAGTCAGGGCGCAACTCTATTTCCTTAACCCACAGTAGAGCAGACGCCCA
>JANTPZ010076082.1:959-18366 GCA_025593235.1 Vachellia pachyceras | reverse complement strand
TTGGAAAGAGGACTCACACCTGAGCCTTTATGCCAAGTAATGCTTCGAGTAGGTGATCTTCGACGTTCCATTGAATTTTATGAGAAGGTGAGGGTCAACGCTATTTTGATGCTTGCTTATGGTCTTACTGTTTTTATTGCCCTGTGTTAAGTCATTTTGGTGGGTGCTTGTGGTTTAGGCTTTTGGCATGGAGCTTCTACGCACACGGGATAACCCAGAGTACAAGGTACATTGCTATACTTTCTTTTATGCTTACTTCAGCTCCTCTTTATAGAAAGTGCTTAGTATTCTGCAGATTAGATCTCACTATTCAGGAGAATATCAGGGTTTTGTCTCCTACACTACAGTTACTAATGCCCTATCACCTGTATGGAAAAAATAAGCATGAGGGGAAGAGATACATTGTTGGTTGAATAAATCAGGGGAATGATGAAACCTGTTGAGATGTGATTTCCTTGCAGGAAATTTTCCTTCAATATTACTGTTATTCTATAAATATTTACGCATTTGAGTTTTCTTGTTTTATCTATAAATATTTATTGGAATAAATTTGTTTTTTTTTGTTTTATTTATGCCACTTTACGCTCTAGCCAATTGTTTGGTTGACATGCAAGGTAATATTAGTACAAAACCTAAAGCGGAGTAGAAGACTGATCTTAATGCTTGTTTACACAATTGCCAAATTCTCCCTGTATTAACTATCCAAAATATTACATTGGAGAAGGCAGCGATCAACTTGAGTAAAATTGCTAGGTCAACATGTTGTTATAGTAGAATTATTAGAGGCAGTTATGGGTATCATCTTTGTGTAAATCCTCTGGAATTACAACTGAACTAGTGAACTTCTGTTGTATTCTGATTAATATTCGATTTGAAAATTCTTGTAAGCTGAACTGTGGTTTCAAAGTTCGAAATGTGTGTACAAGTCTGAGGTCTCATATATATTGCTTTTTGGTCTCCAAAAATGTTCATTATCACCTTATTTAGTACTTTGGGCGTGTAGTTTCCTTTTCTTTACCTCTGACCTTTGGTTACCCTTATTTTTTGGTAGTATACGATAGCTATGCTTGGTTATGGTCCTGAAGATAAAAGTACGGTTTTGGAGTTGACTTACAACTATGGAGTCACTGAATATGAGAAAGGAAATGCTTATGCTCAGGTAGACAGTAGTAGTTCTTCTATTTCAATTCTTTATAAATTCTGCTAAGGTTTTTCATTGTGTGCTTGTGACATGTAAATTTCGTTTTTGTATTAACTGAGACAGATTAGTTTTGATGCAAGATTTTCTTTAAAAGCCAACCACACTGTTTCTTCATAAAAGTTTCTCACCTCCTGTTAGACGTCCCTTTCTATAATTGAAGTCCTTTTTTCTATGTTTGCCCTTTGCAGATTGCAATAGGAACCGATGATGTTTATAAAACTGCAGAAGCCGTTAAACTTGCTGGAGGAAAGATTACTCGGGAACCTGGACCATTACCTGGAATCAACACAAAAATTACAGCATGCTTGGATCCTGATGGTTGGAAGACGGTATGCATACGTGGAATTTTATTAATCTATGGAATTTTGTACATGAAAAAATTATCATGATAGAGTTGAGAGTATCATAGTACACATTCTTGGTGTATGAAAAATATCTTGATACCCATATTGGCACTGTGGCATGATTTACAAGAGGTGTATTGCGACATGATGTTCTCTTTCACCATTTTTATTCTGTCATAGAATGAATTTAATGGGGGTATAGAGGTGATTATGACAACTACTCCTTACATGCTATATAAATCATGATTATTCTGGAAGAACAATGCTGTCTTGCCAAGCCTGTGTCTGAGGATGAAAAGTCTTCCCTTTGTCTTCTGGTGTATGTGGGTGCTAGGGGTCTATCTTATACAAGAACGTCAAGTAAATTGTCATTAACTCTCTGAAAATGATGTGGAAACAAGGGCAAATAAATTATTATTGACAAGTCTAAGGCTTTGACTGTACTGTTGATAACCAGTGAGCCCATAACATAAGATGTAATTAGACGAGCAATATACACAATATTCTCATATACTGCTGCTAGACAGTTTTGTGGCACCGTAACTTCTCTTGCCTTTTAATTGGGATGTAAACCGAGTTTGGAACCCCAAAAAATTGGTAGTTTGCTCATTCGCTGCATTTGAGTGGTGTGGCTCCACACTTAGAACCTGGTGAAACTTAAATCTTCTGTTTCTTTATCTTCCTGCTCCTGGTCCCTGAAACGGCCACCAGCTCCGTCTCCTCAAACAGCATGCATTTTTGTGGTAGAAGTGTAGCAATCTTTCATTTATTTCTGATAAATACTAGCTTCTATCCTAAAGCCCCCCTCCCCCCCAAAAAAATGTGCAGGTGTTTGTAGATAATGTTGATTTTCTCAAGGAGTTGGAGTAGGGTCTGTTTTAAAGCGCCATTGGAGCAGTGCTGGGAAGCTGAAACCAAATCACTCGCGAAGAAATGGTGTTATTTATTGAAGCTGTCAATGATGATCCTGAGAATGTATCATATTCGATTCCGATTTTGTAGATAATGAATTATTTACTGTTGGCCAAAAAAAAAAAAGAGGAATGGTTGACTATGGCAATAAAACTTGATGTGATATAGAGCAAGTTTGATGTCTTTACCCAACTATGCTGAGTGTAAGTTTTTTTTTTTTGTGGCTGATTCATATTCGATTCCGATTTTGTAGATAATGAATTATTTACTGTTGGCCAAAAAAAAAAAAGAGGAATGGTTGACTATGGCAAGAAAACTTGATGTGATATAGAGCAAGTTTGATGTCTTTACCCAACTATGCTGAGTGTAAGTTTTTTTTTTTTTTTTTTTTGTGGCTGATCATATGTATCCTTTTGGCAGAAGTAATAATGTTGGAGTCTAGGCACTATTTATAAAATATGTGTAACTATAACATGGTTTTATTCCCAGCTGTAACAGTTTTAGAAATATACACTGTGTTACAAGATGAAATCAGAATCCCCAACAATAATAAGGGAAGAAAAGGTTTATTTTGCTAGCGAATTTTTTTTTTCCTATAAAAAATTCCGAGGTAGCAAGAGTGGGGTTTGGACTTTGGAATGGTGGCGGTAGACTGGGGGGTCAGAGATAAAACCCTGATTAAATCAAGAAAAATTGAACATGTTTGAATGCTGTATCATTAATATATTTGCAAAAAAGAAAATCTATATTATTTATACATTGAGCGATAATTCTAAATTCCAGGTGGCAAAAGTAGGATAAATATATGGATGGATGTTAAGGATTTAAATTTTCGTGATATAAAGATTAAAAAGCTGTCCTATGTTTTACACATACTCAGGCTTTGTTATAACTTAATACACGGCTTGTTCGCTTTTCGCAGTCAATTCTTTTCGTGCCCCATTTTTCTTATCATGTCTATTCTACCCTTTTGAGTTAACAAGAAAATAAAAGATAATTACATTGGTTTCAAACTGGGATTGGAATGAACAAAAAATGGAAAGAGACTTTCATCATAAATCTCATTACATATTTAATTAATGATTGGTAGTAATATTGTTATTGTTTCATTAAATAAGAAATTTATTCTCTCAAATGTTAGGCTCTAAGATGTAAAAGGAAATAGAGCTAACAAAAGTTATTCTAGCGGGTAAGAAATTGAGTTATATAATTTTGTAAGTTTAAATCATATTATTTTTTCGGCCAAGCACATATATATTCCAAGCAGAAGTATTCATATTGCAAGTATTATTAGTATTAAATGTTGGCATTTTTTTAAACCAGGATATCAATATTTGTTATTGTGTTTATTTAAAAACACTTAACTCTCACCTAAAAGCATGTTCAACAGTGTTTTTTCGCAAAACAAGACAATTTCCTTCACATATTTACCTCGACTTGCATAAAAGTACTTCTCTACCATTTTCCCAAACGGATCCATTAACAATGTTTGGCTATCCAAAACTATTCTACTAATATTTTTTTCCCAACAAATTTTCTATCAATCCAAAAACTGAATTCAATTGATATAACAATAAAAAAAGGAATAGAAATATAACATTTTTTTCCTAAAAAATCATTCAAAACTCTAAATTAACAAAGGTAAAATGAATAATAATAATAATAATAATAATAAATATTTAATATTAACCATTTTTGTAAATAAATGGTGATGTAGTATTAATTTAAGAAGCTTCGGTCGTTATTATTGTTATTTTTTTTGTCAATTGACTAGTTGAGTCTCTCGTCTTCGCGGCTTCGGCGCTTTGCGTATAATACCAGCACTGTGTTAGCGCCTTTTATATATCCGTCAAAACCCTCTAAACCCTTAAAAATTCCTTCTACTCTTTTTTTTTGTTTGCCTGGTCTCGGCTCATCAAGCTCTTATGCAGCGATAGGATTTGCTTCGAACACAGAAGAGGAATAAGGAATTGATGGGGAGTAATGCCAAGGGCGAAGATGAAAATGGAAGCCGAAACCCGGCGAAAACCAACAACAAAAAGCGCAAGAAAGTTTTCCCCTATGGCAATTACAAGAATTACCATGGCTACCGAGTAATCTTCTTTCCTTAATATTCACTTCTTTCTACTTCATGCGAGTTTTATTTTGCTAGAAACTTCGGAAGGAGAGTTTCAAAGTTTAGTATCATCGTTCATCAGCATTCACTTATTTATTTTCACATTTATATATAATGATTACGAAATAACTTTCAACTATCATAACCGGTTCAATTTGTACTTCTCCTATCGTTTTGTTTGGTTGCTTGGAATATGGGTTATCTCTTTGAAGCGCTGATCTCTCACCCGAGTACTTGACATATCAAACTTCAAAAAATATATAGAACATGGAAGCGGCTGCATACATGCAAATTATTTACATTTTTATTGATATATTTCTAGAGAACATACAATTGTTATTACTCTACATTCTAAATAATTTTCAGCATTTCGAAGTAAAAAAAAACTCAATCAAAATTTGTAATTTCCATTTTATTTTTGTCGGGTTCATCTGTGCTTCTTCAACTTTTTTTTTTTTTTGGCTTCAGTTTGAGCGGATTTTGGCACATCCTGTTGTGCACTCTTAAATTTTCTGCCTATACAAAGATAAAAAGAGTGGGTGTAAAGAAAGGAAATGGACTCATCCACTTCCATTCTTGTGCCACTCGGTCTTAGACTACTATACTATCTGTAGTCTCATTTGTGCTATGCCTTGATAATAGGAGTGCCCATGGCTTTTTAGGGTTTGCTTCTTTTTGTGTTCATAGTAGATTGATTTTGATGCTTACAATTATTGGTGTTTCAGATAGGTCAAGACCTAGATGAAGATTCTCGATTGAAAGTCTTCAGAAAGGAATGGTTTGAGGGCAAGGATTGTCTTGATATTGGCTGCAACAATGGGAGAGTTACCATTCAAATCGGTACTCCATAAAAAATTGTATTTGTGCATGATAATATTAAAATTGAAGTCTATACCACATGAATGAAAAACGTAGTTGTTTCTCCTATTGGTTGTCATACCATGATAACAATCAGCAACACAGGAATTTAATCGATAAAAAGAAAAGATAAGATTGGTGTTTTATTTTATGCTTGTTAAATCCATTATTGAGGTAAAACATTCTTGCTACTAATTATCTTTTTGCATGCAGGGCGCATTTTTTTTTTTTACATGTAGTCACTGCTGTAATCTTGAATTTTATATGATCATGATGGTGATTGGGACTATTGATACTTCAAATGTTACTTGCCAGATCTTTGGTTGGAATTAGAATATAATAGTTGCAAGAAAAAAGTTGACTTGCGGTGATGTTGGTGAAAGTGGATGCTATTTTTGCCCTTTGTTTTAATGGAGGCATGGAATGTGATTGTTTTTCATTTTGAGCTGTTAAATAAAACTTACATTTATGTGAAGTCTTTATTTCTCATGCAATATTGACATGTACTGAATACTGCCTTGCCCCCCCTCAGCGAAGAAGTTTCTCTGCCGAAGCATTCTTGGAATTGACATTGATTATGGTAAGATTCTTATTAATCTTTATGTTTGTTCATTAATGCTGTACTTTAAGTTTGAAATGAACTTTGATTGTGAGTCTGTTACATAGTTTTCACAAACGTTCAAAATGAGAACATCAAATGCATAAGCTAATTCTTTATAATTTATATCATTTTTTGGCACTGTACTCATTCAGCCACTCAAGCTTTTGGGGGCACATCCTTATGGCCCTGCTTTTCCAGCACGAATAAGAGAATGATTTGGATTGCTCTTTTCAACAAGTAGCTTTTGGGCTTCAAAATTTTGAAGTTATTCTGACTCATGAAAATAAAACTGAATATTCTAGTTTGCAGTTTGGATGCTTGACAGGAACTTAATGAAGTAGTATACAACTTTACATTAATTTGATTCATTAATTAATCCAAAGGCAGCTCGAAGTTCTCAGTATCTGCACCTTCAAATCAGATAGCATAAAAAAGTGTTTATTTTATCTTTTTTTCTTTTCCAATCTGCAGATCTGGTTAAGGATGCAAACTGGAGTCTGAACAAAGCAGTCAGATTGGAATCTGCTGTGAATAAACCTGCAAACGCCTCGAAGCTAAGAGTTGAGGACCATCGTGATGGTAATGTAGAATGGAGTGTTAATGTTTCATCTAATGAAGAGCCAAGAGAGGTTTCAAGAGAATCTTCATCTGTGGAGGACAGAAATCTGCGTGGTGTTGTTTCATTCCGAAGAGATAATATTGTTGAGGGTCACTGTTCACCAGAAAAGTGCTATGATACAATTCTGTGGTGAGTTGCTGTTTTTACTGCTGTTCATTAAACTTTGTTAGAGATAGCTTCCCTTTGGGAGATGGGTATAAAATTGTCATTCTCAACATGTTTTAGGATGCTAATTCCCTTTCAAAATTCCATTGCCTCATTTATGGAGGATGGATGGAAGCATAAAAGCCAGCATTTGTTTTTTGCTTTCTCTTTCTCTGTTTTTTTTTTTAAGAAATTGACTTGTACAAGATAGTTGCTATTCTTTTGTATTACATTAGTATTGTAATTTTGTCTGCTTTTTAATGCCCGGATTGTATTGCGCCTGTATTTTTATAATGAATGGACTTCCGTTGTTATGTACTAAGAAACTTTATTTTATTTTCAATCATTACAAAGTAGATAAAATTGGGTTAGTTGGCTTACACCTCCTGCAATGCAGTATGAGTGTAACAAAATGGATACAGCTCAATTGGGGGGATGATGGCTTGGTCACATTATTTGCAAAGATTTGGACAATGCTTCGATCAGTAAGCGTCATCTCATGTCAAATTATTTTGCTTTTCACTTTTGCATTTACTTAATTGAAATTCAAGCTTTTGTGTTTCTAATTTTCTATTTGTTCTTCTCATTTATACAAGAGGGAGGTTTGGTATTCTGACTTTGTGATTGTTTTCTCATCCTTTAGTTCAGATTTCAGTGTTGCATATGATAAAATAAATATCTTCTCTTTGTGATCAGGGTGGTGTTCTTGTGTTGGAACCTCAGCCATGGAAATCATATGAAAGTAACCGTCTTGTCTCAGAGGTACTAATTAGCTTGCTCACTTTTCCCTGTCTATATTTTGTATTCACTATGAAGGGCTATGACAGCCTCTATAGTTACCGCAGGCTTCCTGACTTCATGATTTGGGGTTTCCGTTAAATGCATCCAATGGTTTTCCTTCATACTTGTTTTTGGTTATGTCTGTGGGTTTGTTTGATCTAAACTTTCATATGAATGGTGTAGATTCATTTGCCATATTATTTATGAATATATACTGAGTTTAACCTCAATCCAGCGCAAGGAATGAAGGTTTAATCTCAGGAAGTACAGCAAAACCTGCACAGAAAATGCAGAGAACAAAAAAAAAAAAAAATCTTAGTCACTCGTTTAGCATTTGAGACGTTGGAGACACTGCTACTGAATTCTTCCTTACTCCGCTATCAAACTTCAAATTCATCTTTGCTTCTATTCACGTTTGTTTCTTCTTTTGACTTTCACTAGAGCCTAGAAAAGGATTATGAAACTACTATCTCCATAATCAATGTATGTATATTATTTTTAATTTTGCTTTTAACTGTATTTGTGCTTAGGCATCACTAACTCCTTTTTTCTCAATCTAATATGCAGACTACTGCTATCAACTACCGTAATATAAAGTTTCGTCCAGAACAGTTTCAGGAAATACCATTGGACAAGGTTTGCTTTGAATTGTTACTTTGTGGCACTGTCCATTTTAAAAGTAGGTTTAATAAATAACTAGTTCTCTTGTTGTGTAGCTGAATTATAGTTAGAGTAAATTACTATTTCCTCCATGTGGTTTGGGCTATTTTCCTAGCCGTCCTGGGTAAACACATGAGGCAGCAAGCAGAGAGAGGAAACTTATCTTTTTCCCCCTCCTATCAATTATCATTTTACTAAAATTTGTGTCTGGACATGTTCGTAGGTTGGATTCAGAACCGTAGAAGATATTACTTCTGAATTGTCAGGGACCAAGACTGGTTTCAATAGGCCAATTTTGGTGTTTAAGAAATGAGCCATACGGGAAAGTCAGGTATAGGTATAGTTCATGAATTTGTGTGAAACCCTTTTTCTCCATGGATTAATTCAGTCTGTCTTGTTTGTTTTTCGCTGCTGGCCTGAAGTATAATGCGTATTTGTTCGTTACTCGCAGATATCATTTTTGTTTTGGCAAAGGGAGAGGGTCAATGCAACCCCGTAGCAAATTGAGTTGGTATTGAAGTGCATATATTTATCAAATATGAACGAATATTTACCTATTATGTAAAGCGAAACCAGTAGAGTTTTATCACTTTCATGTATCGGACGTGTTAACTAAAAAAATATCAATCATAATATTTTATCCTTCACATGAAGAATTAACTAAAAAATATCTAAAGTTGGCTTGGTTACCTCCAAGGTGAAGCTCAGGGCCCCTTCATTGTTTTGGTAACAACTGCTCATTGCCATGATCGAGAATAAAGGGTAATTGCTTTTAACGACGTTTTCATACGATTAATTTAAATCATGCATATTATATTGTAGGCTCAGACCGTTAACGGACTGTTTGGATAATGTTTATAGTCAATTTACAAGAGTGAAAATCATTATCTTGAAAAATGTCACTCTTGTTGTACAAGCCAAAATTATGAACTTAAAATCAAACACCCCAATACATACCAAAACTAGTTATAAACTCAATTGTTGTTGTCTCATAAGAAGCTAAACATTAAATACACGGAGCCTATCTTTTATGGTGTTGTAAAATTACATTCATGTAAGTCAAAATAAAACTTCTCACATATTTATTTTGTACACCGGAAATTGTGTTGAAAAAAATCCTCCATTGTTAATCCAAATAGGGGTTTGGTTTCCCTTAAAATCATTTTTTTACAATATCTTCTCAGAGCCACATCCTTACCCTTAAATCAAAACAAATAGAAGGTCTAGATTTAATATTTTATAAAGTTAGTATTATAAATATAAATAAATAAATTTAAATTACTATGATCTACATGATTTATAATTGCAATATAATAAGATAACAGAATTTTTAATTTATAAACTATTATAATAGGAATCTTATGAAATGTTAATAGGACCTCCATTACTTAATGAAAGGGTAAAGATGTGATTTTAAGTAGATACTAGAGAAAATGATTATGAGAAAATCCTCTCCCTCCAAACAGAACTAAAATCAACTATGAAAAATTGGTAATAATGACTTATAACATGACCATGATTTTCGATTTGCAATTAATTTTAGCATGTATTGAGCATTTGCTAACTTGTTAAATAACCATGAATTTGAATTTATGATTGATTTTCACTTGCATAAGGGTGTTTAAGTTTTTGACTCGATTTTAACATGCATAAAGGTGTTTAAATTTTTTTTTTAAAAAAAACCATTATTTTGACCTTACTATTTGGTGCCTATTTGAATCAAATTTACAATCAATTATATATAGCAAAACCCTAATTTTGTTAAAAATTATCTGAACAATCCTCTTAATACGGAAATTTATTTTTCAGCTAAAACTTCAATTGAGCCATGAGATATTCAGTGCAGCTTTTGATAATCCATTATTATCAACTCTCGTCAAAAGCTAATATTACATTAATTATTATAAATTAATTACTTTGAAAATTTAAATAAGTACCCTGAATAGTATTAAACTTATATTTTGAACTCAGGGCATATGGACTTCAGGAGTAAATTGAATGCACCCAATGTTTAAGCACCTCTCGTCATTCCAAAAAAAAAAAAATCATAAATGGACCAAGAGAGGATGTATTTGGTAGTGTTTTGAATAGGAATTGCAGAAAAACGCAGGTGATTAAAGAATATCCGAGACAATAAAAGACCACTCGTTGGTTGCCATCGGAGTCTCGGGATACAAGGCTAAGACCTCTAAAATATGTTAGCAAATATCTAACAAATTCATGCATGTCAAAATTGAAATTACAACATTTAGACACCTTTCAGCTACGTCGACCATCTAACTCAAGCATATTTTCCACCAGAATTAAAGGGATGTGAGATAGCTGGGACCCCAATATATGTTCAGAGTCTTGGGTATCTCACCGGAATATTCTGAATGATTAGCAAAATTCGGCCTATGTGATGTCAGTATATTGACATCGGAGAAGAAAATGTCGTGTACCAAACATCTCCCGAGAGTGTACATGTTCATATCTTCATCACAAAATCAATTCTCTCCATCTCATTTGATCAGTCATCAGCTGCATGACGATAAAAATGCTAAAATAAGAAACACATGCAAAATTAAAAATTGCGGTTACCTAAACTAGTACCCATAAAAATGGAAGAGAAGTCACAATATATATACAGGTCATCTTGCTCGCTTATGAGCTGCAATTGTCATCTACCCAAATGGAGCGTATAGATAAAATCCAGGACGAATCAGATCCAGCTCTGGATACCGAAATTAACGGCCTTCATATGTATTATCTCATTCAAATTGTTTATAAGCCGAAAAAGAGAATAGATTGCCCATGAAGTGGCAGCCTTCTTCTAACAGACATGTTGAATAACAAACAAAAACTCCATTCTTCAAAAGGCCTATAGAAAGCATCTCTTTTAAAATTTGTAACAAAACCTAACTACATACAGCATGAAGCCTATCTGTCATACTTTTCTCTTGTACAATTTTTCACAAAAGAAAACCCAATACTATTTAAGGTCCAAAACATTGAAATTTCCTTACAACCTTCAAAAGACTTTTAAGAGCTATGAAAGCATTAGTTTTGCATATGATTAAGTGCAAACAAACATATCTTTCTTCATAGTCCCTAATCAAAAGTTTCAGAATAATCCAATATCAGCAAAAAGAGCTTCGCAGAGTTCTCATGCATCAAATCTTTGAAACATCTGGATACCAAAATAATGACAGATGAATAGATTAACTAATCCCTCCAGTTAAAGTATTTGAAAACTTCAGCAAGTTGCTGCAATCCAATCCAAGTGGCAGGTAAATTTAGGTCCATAATTCTTCAAATAAGGTGCTACCATCAAGTAGCTCTCCATTTCCTTGAATTATACGACTGATAATAACTATAGAATTCATGTTAGTTCATTCAAAAAGTCAGATCATGGTTAGATGCTAAGTGATAGGAATGTTAGGATTGTTATATCTTTAGTGCATTATGGTGTTTAAACAGATCTATTCATCAGAAGACAGAATGTAGAGAGGCAGTCACCTGTTGATTGGGGAATCTATTCAGTCATATTTCATCCCTCGGATAAATATTGGTTGGAATAGAAGATTCCTGTAAAAGTAAAAAGTATGAACTGATAATTGAGCAGCCCATTTACAATCAATTTAATCACTGAAACATAAAATATGCACTACACTATTCGTACCTTGAACTGGACTGATAAACCCAGATTGTATCCATTAATCCCAAAAACGTCAGTACAAGATAACCTAGCTGAGTGCCGATTTTTGTGCCACCTACAAATCGAGAAGTGCTGCTTGAGCATCCTGGTCGCACCAAAGAAAATTAAATAACACAAAGTAAGTTCATAAAATCAGAGTTGAATTAAAGGAGAAACCTCTTATCCTTCAAACTACCTCTCACAATAATTAAATATAAATTTGTAGAAGAATTTTCCTTGAAATAAAAATCAAAGTTTAAAGCAATTGGAAAGTTTCGGAAAATGCGATATGGTTCCTGATAATTGAGTCAGCTCATTGCCCAAATAAGAGACCACTCCACAATCATCTGTAGGTGTGAAATAGAGCCACCAAAAACCATCTTCGATATATATAAAGTTACGATGACATGATATAGGCTCCCATATAATTGTGGTGGCCTGGTTACTAATAAGAAATTGTAACTTACCATTGTGAGAGGAAAATGAAGTGATGAGGAAGGAAGCAGTCAAAGAAATATACATATGAAACTCTTCCAGTTTATGCTTCCCCCAATCTAAGAATTTTATTATTGATCTTCACAACAGGATATATGGCCAGTATAGAGTTCCTTATTTAGGAAAGAAAAGAATAACATGATTGTAAACATACATAGAAAATCAAAAGCTGCAATAAAACAAATCTATATAAAAGAAACTGAAGATACACCTGCAATTCATAATATTGTCAACCAATTTAACCAAACTGTATCGCCACTTATCACATGGCACAAGGAAACTTATCAAGTGACAAAAGGGGGGAATGGCTTTCACACATTATCATTACAAGGAAACATGAATACACAAGATTGCTGTGTGCCACATTTGACATCTATGTACAGCACAGGATCGAAGCCTGGGTACTCTGTATTTATTATACCAAACATTCGTAGTCACCTTGGAAAAGAAGTAGCACAAGATGGCAGCCAATTTGACAGTCTCCTCTAACAAATCACTGGGATATTCTCAATTAATACACAGAAAAAGATGCAGTGAACCACCAACCTTGCAGCTTCGCATACGCATGAGAATTTTCTTGAACAGATTCAAAGCTGCAAATCCAGCATAACATAATTGGTCAAGTGTAAGCCTGATGATAATCACTACAGCACAAGAATCAAGACAACAAGGAACAGGAAAATACCATATTAAATATTTCATTTGGTGCGATGCAGAGATGAAAGCCAGCTGGTAGAAGGGCCAATTTTACCAACATGTTCATGTCCAGAATTAGCAGCTTCTGCAGACATGATGGGCTTTAAGGAGTCCCTTTTGGAAGTACCAGAAAGTGAATATGAAGTAGAGGGCATATTCTCCTCGCCAAACATCTACAACATTAAATGCTTGATAAACACTGATATGCTAAATTTGTAACATAATAGTTCACAACAAGATTAAGATTTAGTGTTGCATTAGTCATAACAAGAAAAAAGAGGTTATTACTCTCAGCAAGATGACTTACATTCTTCTTAAAAGGATGTTCAGAACTTAAATTTTTGCCCATTGGTGATTTAAACTGTAATTTAACACCAGAACTGGTAGCATTGCCTGATCTAATGCGATCTGATACATCACCTGAAAAAGCATTAACAGCTGCTCGATTGGATAATTATAAACAAGATATTGGCTTCCATACATAAAAAGTGTTGGTATTAGTGGACATGGTTAGTGAAATGCAACCCCCTCCATCTTTTTACTACATTTACTGAATTATATGAAATTCAAATAAAAAGTACAAATTAAGCGATGTATGGTTATAAGCTAATTTAATAAAGCTGATTTGTAAAATTTAATGATGCCCTTCCATTATGAAGTTACTTTTTCATCTAATGCAAGAGTATTTCTCAAAACTGTGAATGACAATATTAATTCAATAATGCACAAAAAATAGTAAACTAATCCTAACCATGATGGTTGTCAACATCCATTGGCATTGCACGGCTATTGCTTGCTCCAGTAACCGGCTGAAATATCACAAAACTCAGTATTTGCAGACATAAACATTTAAAATACGAACTAACAGTATGGCTCCACCCCGCTCAAGGAGGGGATGTATACAAGGGAATGAGGAATGCCTCAACGATAAGGTATTCTTACAGGTATGCGTGGCTGAGATTTGTTCTTTTGTGCCTGCTGATACTTCAAGCTGGTCCAATCAAATACGTAGTCAAATTCATAACCTGCCATACACCAAAACAGGACAACGGAGACAAAAGAATTATGAGGATATGAAATTATAAAATGAAGTTTGCATGTGTCAATACAATAAAAAAAAGGCCCGTTTTAAATTCTCCATTTGTTGCATTTCTTCATGCATTGGGTATTGATTGAATTTAATGCAGAATAGATACATTTATACATGATAAAAAAGGCTGCAAATTTAAGCTGAGATATAGAATTTGTAGACATATCAGGAAAGCTTAGTGGATTCTACAAGCTGTCTTCTGACAAATACATTTCCAAGCATCATTAATTCCTTTCCCTTTGATCTCCTAATAAGAAATGTACATAAGATACGGCTGCACAGTTACAAAAGTTCTCCATAACCAAAGACTACTACTCTAATGTGATACAAGAGCACCACCGGAAATTATTATATGGTTTTATTCAATTCAAGAGATAAGCAGAATAAGTACCTTCTTGAGTAAATAGTTCCCGAAATACACGCTTCAAGAATCCATAATCAGGCCGCTGGTCAAAAGTCAGAGAGTGGCAGTAGTGAAAGTATGAAGCAAACACTACAGGATGAGATTTGCAGAGGACCTTTGGAAAATAAGAATCAAAATAAGCGTTGTGATTAAGAATTCAATACATCACCAAGACAAAAGAGGAAAGAGGAGAGAGGGAGGTGTTGAAAATTTCACCTCAATGGGAGTTGATAATTTCTTTTCACATATTTTATCATACTTCTGCTTCTTTGTTGCAGCCTTTAGACCTTGCCAAGGAAGGCTAAACACAAAAAATTTTGCCATTTCAAAGTGATCATGCTTCATTATATCACTTTCAATTTATAATAGATTATTTGGGGTAGGGGGTTGACTTGCCGAAGTAGCAGGAGAGCAATGGCATACCTTCCTCTCAGGAAGTACAGAAGAACATAACCCAGTGACTCCAAGTCATCCCGTCGGCTTTGTTCTGCAAGTAATAAAAGCAAATGAGGAAATTGATTTCTTGTGGAATAATTTAGAGCAACATAGTCCAATGATTTATTTCATTGAGTCGAATAGGTTGCATATATACAGAAAGGAGAAGATCTTCATCCCTAACGGTGAGATCTGAAAAAATCAAATCAGAATATGTACAATTATAATCCTATTATTTTCTCCCTGGAATCTCACCTAGCATTGCGACTCAACTAACTATATTTCTCCAATTATATATTTACCACGTTTCTACTATCTCTCTCTTACTGCATTTTTTTGAGATGCGAGTGTTCAATAAATTGCACTGACTTACCAATCCCAAGATGAGTATTGCAACTTGCATAACGTGCAGTCCCTGTTAAATTTTTGTTCTCCCTGAGAGGTACGATTGTTATCATAAGTTAAAAATTAGGATCATTGTCTGGAGGAACTAGAGGAGAAAAAATAGAAAGAAAAGGGATATATTTGAAGCAAAATATACAAAGACATTTTGAACTATTTCTTCTGATGAGGCAGGCGAAGCAAAAAAGAATGAACATGCATCAATGGAATAAATTAAAGTACCTATAAGGGATGTGGCGATTGGTGGTGGAGTCCCGATACCTTTTCGCAAGACCAAAATCAATTATGTAAACCTGCCAAATAGAGCAGAAACGTCGCATAGTGCTCCATAAGACAGATAAAATTTGACTAAAAGAACAGAATTCACAAGGCAAATTACCTGGTTAGCCTTCCGACCAAGTCCCATGAGAAAGTTATCAGGTTTTATATCCCTATGTAAAAATCCCTTAGAGTGCACATATTCTATTCTTGTGATCTGGACAAAGAAAGAGCAACAGCTATTATCAAAATAAAGAAAGTACTGTTACGATGAAAGAAATTATGACCCTGTTACGTTTTTCCCAATTCTATGCAAATGACAATTTGCTGGACCAGTATTTGAGAAAGACGGAGAATATTTTGCTTTTGGGAGAAGGGAACCTTGAATTAAACTGACCCTAAAGAAAATCCATAAAGAAAGCTGAATATTTCAACCAACGTCAAATTCAGTGACATAAGTGCACTGACCATTAATCAGAACAATCACATGCACGTGCTATGATGAATAAGTGTGTGACCACCCATCTCTACTCTAGACGATAAAGCATGCCAGCTTACCATTTGATCAGCCAGCATTAAGACTGTCTTCAATGAAAACTTTCTTCCACAATACACAAACAGATCCTCAAGGCTCGGTCCCAGCAAATCAAGAACAAGCACATTCTCCTCCCCATCCACGCCAGACCATTTTATGCTGGGAATGCCACCTGTATGACGAATATCAAAGAGACAAGCATCCAGAATTTAAAAATCCATTGTGACAGACTCACTGAAAAAGATCAAACCCAGATGAAGAAACAAAAAGTTAACACTGCATAACACATACTTCCTCCTTGAAGAATATTGTACAGTTTTGCCTCGTAAAGCAACTGCGGATGCTTTGTTTTACTATTCTCCTACGACATCCAAAAGGGAAAAAAGGTGAGTGAGGGAAGAACTCAACAATTTATATAGCCACCAATCTTGATCAATGGAGATACCAACAAGCCAAACAACACAAACTAATTTGCATAGGAGTTCATGCAAAATAAAATTCTGAAACCTGCTGAAACAATTCACCGAGATTCTGTAATATTCATAGAGCTATACAAACAGAAAACACAGGCGTCAAGTAGAGCAAAAGAGAGAGACTTACGATCTTGACGGCGACAATCTCGAAAGTATCAACATGCGTAGCTGCAGGAAGAAAAAGTAACCGCGAAATTGAGAAAGATCGATCAATTTACAGTGACGCAAGGGGTTTTAAAAAAAAAAAAAAAGCAGTCGTTCACAAGTCAAGAGCAGAAGAGAGAGAAAGATGACCCAGATAAATTTCACCGAAGGATCCGCTTCCGATCTTACGGCCAAGCTTATACTTGCATCCTACAATCCGTTCCATGATGAACGTTAAGAAGAAAGATTTCAAAAACCTAGCCGAGCATAAAAGAGAAGCTGGGGTTCAAAAACTCTTCGATCTGAATCTAAAAAAAGTATACGAGACTGCAAGAGGATCTGTCTTTGGAAGCAGAGAAACCAAAGCCACACAGAGATGGATTCGCAAGTGCACGCTGACATGGACCGGAGAGGCAAGGACAATTTTGTCGTTTGAGTTGGTTCTTATCCCAGGATAGACCGGTTGGATTAGGAAAATTAGGTCCGTTGGGTGCTGTGGACTTTTTCATCCACGTCCGCCTAACCCATGACTGTGTAGGGTTAGCCCGCTAAACTTTTTTTTTTA